>KQ987324.1:150316-162778 GCA_001598015.1 Dorcoceras hygrometricum
TGGTTGCACAAGGATTTAGACAAATGGAAGGAATAGATTTCGATGAGACCTTTGCACCAGTAGCTAGATTAGAAGCCATCCGCATGTTCTTAGCATATGCTGCATATAAAGACTTCAAGGTCTTTCAGATGGATGTCAAGAGTGCCTTTCTTAATGGAGTCTTGACAGAGGAAGTGTATGTTGCACAACCTCCTGGCTTCATAGATCATACAAATCCAAATTTGACTCAACTGGACACAGCTGACTGCAACTAAGGGTGATGATCAACCAACTGCACAAGCTAAAGAATCCATTCCCTGGTTTGATCTACCTTTCGAGCTTGCTCGACAAGATGTTGAGGGATTTTTATCAAGTGATACAGATGAGGAGTTTATTGCTGATCAACCCACTGTTCCGATATTTCCAGATGGAGGGGACCAGCCCCAGGTTTCCAGGAACAGCAAGGCAGTTACTGAGGAGCATATGTCCATAGACGATTTATTGATGCAGATTTCTGAGGACATGATGCTACCATCAGTCACTGCGGCAGATATTACTAAAATCAGGCTTGGCGAGTCCATAAGCATCCCTGGTGTTCAGGAACGCGATTTGTTCTATGCCAGTCTTCCCCGCATTTCAATACATGACAAAGGGAAAGAAATACTAGTAGAAGATGAGCCTGTAAGAGGGAATCCAGCAAGGGAAACCGTGGAGTTGATTTGTGGAGATGTGGATTTTCTCGTGCAGTTGCGAAATCAAGTTATGAAAGACGTCGTTGAATTCTTTCATTATTTTTCTTTAAATAAGTTAACTGATCTTGATGGTTTGAAGGCTTTGAAAGCAAAAGAGAGTTTGATGTTGAAATGGGCGGAAACCGATTCACTGGAAATGGCTGTGAGGAGGAGAGTATATATTCTTGCCAAATATAGGGAGATGCTGCTTAGGAAATTCTTGGAATCTCATCGCAAATACCTTGTTCCTGGGCAGCCGGGGACAGCAACAGCGTCTCAAATAATTGATCTTTCGTCTGCTGCCCACTCGAAATCTCTCGAAGTTCTCGTTACACAGCAGAAAGAGAATGGCCTACCTATAGAGCAACCGTGCTCTTCGACGTATCTTGATACATCTATAGGTAGTGGTGCTGTACTTGCCCAATTCTTCTCTCAGGCCAAATCCAAATGTTGGGTACGGCCGATGGTTTTGATTGATGGGGTATGGACACCCATTCAGGGCAATGATTTCTTGAGAAGCAGTTGTAAGCTGTCATTGTTTGTCAATAGGAAGAAACTTCCACAGTCTGTGGTTGAAGAAGAGTTTGTCCCTCATTGCTACCTGATAGAACCAGTCCAATATTGGCGAGCTGCCCCTTCTTTAATAAAGACTTGGGGCTGGGCTAGAGTATGTATAGAAATTGTTAGATACCATATGTTTGGTTGCTTGAGACCCGTGCGCGAAGATATTTGCAGAGATATCGTGGTATCTAATTTAGGTGTTGAAAGGATTCCAGCAGGTTTTCAAAGAATTTTTTGCCAGGGTATGGACAGTAACAGTTTTGTTAATTAATTTGTACAGTTGGATTCAGTGGATATACAGAGTATACAAGAGTTTGAATCAGCCTCTTCTGATGGGTCTACCGTCTACCGGTCTCCCTCTCCAATTTTGCAAAAGGATGACTCTTTTGATCAGGAGGAGCTATTGTACATTGTTGAGAGTCCAGAGTCTTCTCCATCTATTCCTCAGCGACAAGAGTCTACCAGTTCGTCCAGTGATTCTCAAATGCATTTTGATTCCAATGATTTTCCCATGGATGACACTACGGAGGCTCAGACTTCGCTACCAGCTGCTACTGTTGATCTCTCTTCTCTTCTGGATGATTTGAAATCTTCTCTCTCTCAACGTATGGATGATGCTAATAGTGAAATTTTATCTCGACTCCATAGCACTGAACGAAGTCTTCAAACCTCTCTGGGACACCAAAATGACTACTTACGAAGTCTAATCCAGAGTGCGAGACAAGAAGGACAAATTCAAGATGATCAGATCCTTAGTCTCAATGAATTGAAGAAAGCTGTTATAGCCCAAGGTATCTCTGCTGATACAGAGTCGCTGGATATCAGGAATAAGTTCAATGCGCTTGATGCAAAAATTCTTTTATTGGACGGGCAGGTTGCTGCTATAAGAAGTGAGCAATTAGAGTTTCAAGCCAAAATAGCAGCAGATCTTCTTAGACTTTCCACCCAGATTGGTGATCTCGTCGACTATATTAGAGGCGGTGATGCCAAAAAGGGGGAAGGAAGTAGCAGCCGCCCCCAACCTCCTCCTTCTAATGTTCAAGGTCAAGGCAGTGGTGGAAATCCTGGCGAAGGCAGTGGTCCCTCTGTTGTTAGATTGACAACTATTGCGGATAGAGTTCGAGAAGATGATAGACGTCAAATGGAAGCGGTAAGAGAAAGAGAGAGACAAAGAAGGATCAGAAGGCTGAGTAGTGGATCGCATAAAAGAAGAAGAGGACATTAGTGAGAATAGAATTTGTACAAATCTTTTGTACCATTTTCTAAGTTAATGAAATTTGAATTCTGTAGTTCGTGTGCAATTTACTTCTGTCTATTCATTTATCTCGGCTGTTAGGTTTTGTCATTACCAAAAAGGGGGAAATTGTTAGGATAAAATTTATGATTTTGGTGATAAGAAAATGACAAGTTAAATCTGGATAATCAGACGCAATGTGTAGTAGTGAATCCAGTCGACAGGCTTATCCAGACGGTGGCTACAGTAAATCAGTTGTGAGGTGAAACCAGTTGTTAGCTACAGTGGTGTGGTCAATCAATCGATGGGTTATACATGAGAGCTACAGTGAATTTATCTTTGGTATCGAATCAGTTGCAAGCTACAGTGATTTGTTTATTCAGACACAGGGTTATTGATTCAGTCGATGGAAAAACCAGACGCAAGCTACAGTGTTTGCTTTACCAGACTCAAGCTACAGTGTTTGCTTTACCAGACGCAAGCTATAGTGTTTTTGTATCCAGACGCAAGATACAGTGCTTCATATGATCAGACGCAAGAATTCAAATATTAGCGTGTGCAAAACGACAGCGTTTGAATAAGTTGAAGCGACACCGTATTGGAACCAGTCGAGAGCTACAGTTATTTGTGAATCTAGTTGATGGTTTGTAGAACCAGACGAGAGCTACAGTGCTATATTTAACCAGTCGAGGGTTTTTAGCAAAACGATGTCGTATGGATAAGTTAAAAAGTCAGCGTTTTAACTAATCAGTCGTTGGATTTATAAAGAACCAGTCGAGGAAAAATGCACGTGGTATAAATGAAACCAGTCGGTGCATACTTTTAAACATCTTCCAGTCGCAACCTCATAAACAACGAAGGTGTTGAAGCTGGTGAACAAGAGAAATTTCAGGCGCAAGCGATAAAGAAATTCAAATACGATGGTTTACTCAAATTGGAAAAGATTAACAGAATCGTACAAATGCCTGAAATTTAGGAGACAACATCGGTACGATTTTGGGTAAATAGTACATATTTTCAGAGGTTGTTACACGGTTATTGCACAGATATGGAAATCGACAAATTAGCTCTGACAGTGTGCAATTTACCTTGTAGTGGAGCAGATGATACGGTTATGAATTATCAGAATTTCAAAAAGGGATTTTGTTTCCTTAACAGATGAAAATGACCGTTGAAGAATGAAGACTATAAATAGCAAGCGATTTGAATCGAAGAACACAACTCTTGCTATTGCTATTGCTGAAACTCTGCCGAATTATTTTTGAACCATTCCCTGTTGAACATATTCAAAAAGCTCACAAGACTCGAAGAACACTACTGTTGTTATTCATAGACAAACCTTCGAGTCCATTCTCTGGTTCATCTTGTTGAATCTAGTTTCTTTGTGTCAGAAACCAGAGAATTTTACAGCACTCAGAAATTGTATTCATTGTCATATTTTATTGAGTCTGTAACGAACTGGCTTTGTGAAGCAGTTCAAACACATCATTTCGTTACTTGTAATCAGCAGCAACGTCTGCGTGTGAAGTTAGTGAGACTAGGAGTTCATACAAGTGAGGCTTGTGTGATTGGGTGTGTGAAGAAGGCCTGTACAGATCAAATCTTCTAGTGATACATTCCGAGGAGGAAGAAGGGGAGACGTAGGATATTTATATCCGAACTTCCAGAAACAAATCCCTGACTCTTATCTTTTACATTCAGCAATTTATTTACTGTTTATCTGTTCACAAATCGATTGGCTTCTTTCCGCACTATCTTAGTTAGCCAAGAGATTTGCATTAAACTGAGATCCTTAAGTCTGGTAACTCGGACTTAAGTTAAGCAGTGCTTGTAAAACATTTTAAAAGAATTTCGAAAATCTAAAATCGAAAGGAGTTCATTCAACCCCCCTTCTGAACTCCTATACACATATTGATCATATTTCTGTGACCATCAATTGTTACTCCTTATTTTCAACTTTAAAAATTTTCTTATTTCATTATTTTACTTCTCGAGGTTCCTTATATTTTTTATTAGATCTCCCTTATGTCCTCCATAGATTTGATAAATTCTCAAACTAACAATTTGTGTTTTGTAAAATAGGTCCTCAATAGATTGATATATTCTTACCCTAACAATTTGTGTTTGGTAAAATATAAGTGAAATATATTACAATAAAATTAAATGTTTTGAAGTTTTTTCTAAATAATATCAATTTTCAAAATTATTAATTATAACCCTTTTTGATAATTTTGACTAATAAGATGAGCTTATAATCCGGAATATATCATCTTTAAATTGTTAAAAATAAGACATAATAGTTTATAAGTTTCTAAATCAAGTTATACATTCTTAGAGTTTATAATTTGTTTTCAATAAGTTTAGCCAAACATCGAGTAAATGTACTTGCCTTTTCTTTTTTCAATTCAGAAATCTGACACGTCGGACCAATTGTTTCAACTGCAATGTAAGAAACTGAATTATATGTGAACAGTTTTCCTAGAGTCGAACTCTACTTACAAACCCACAAGAGCATCTCCTTTAAGATGAAAAGATGCAAGGTCGCCTCTTCCATCCTTTGGCTTGTGTTGTTGCCAAAGTAAGTGCTCAGATCAAGTAATCTAACTAAGGGATCGGATAAGCTATCGAACATGGAAAATACATTTTTAATATTTGGGAACAAATGGATCTGTTCCTCCAGTTTCATTTGCGGGACCGGTGGGCTCCTGAAACCAAAGAACCGTGGTTGTCCTTTCTGTTACTTTTGCTCATGTAAATTTGGAGGGCTAGCTTGTCGGGCCGCTAGTGTAAATCTTGTCAACGATGCTCTTGCTCTTCTTTAGTGGCCTTGAACTAATTGAGGAGGCTTGTGATTTGCTTTTGAAGTGCCTGAAAGTACCAACTTGATATGGCCCTTGCAAAGGACCAAGTTAGTAGGAGATTGAGTGGTCGGTCGTTTAGATTCTTGATTTATTTGTGCCTTTCTCTGTCGTGTCTACTTTGGATTAAACAAGTTTAGAGGCTCGTTTTTCCAAGAGAACCTCACGATCTTCTTTCTCTAGAATTTGGAATATTAACTCATTTCCGGTATTCCACTTCTCTCCTAACATTGTGTTTAGTGGAATGTAATTGGGATTTGGAATGGATTTGAAATTTCTTTTTTGTGTTTGGCAAAAATTTTAAATGTGTGAATGAAATTTGATAATTTTAAAATAATAATACTTTATTTAAAAATTTGTAATCTTATTTTGAAATTATGTTTCTTAACTTTAAATACTTATATATGGTTTATCAAACTAATTGGTTGAACTATAAAAAAAATATTTTTTGAACATAATTTTTTAAGAAATGAAAAAATATAAGCTTTATAGAGAGGAAATTTTATAAAGTTATTAGTTTTGATAAATGAAGTTTTAATATTAAAGAGTGAATTTTAAAGGAATGACATAATTTATAATTTTTTAATATTAAAAAAATTTTGTTGATTTTATAGAACATATTAGTATTAACAGAAATATAAGTAAATATACTAGGAATAGATGATATTATCGTAAGTAAGACAAATACTAATTTGTAAAATTTGGAAAGAAGACTTAAAATCTCTGAATAAGCTATATAATTTAATTAGTTAAAAATAATTTTATTTATTTTATAAGTCAAATCCCATTAAATCATGTGAAATCCTCCCATTTCTGCAGGGATCACTAGTTAAATGAAATCTATCAAATTCCACCAAATGGCATCCCATTTTGAAATCCTATTCGAAACACAAATACGAATACCATTCTAGTAAGGAAGGAATCAACGGCTAATCATGCCACAGACAAAAGAGTTTAAAGCCGATTGAAATCTTTATTTGTTGATTAAAGCTGGCTGATATCCTTCATTTCCCCATCGTTTTTGTTGCGAAGCAAATAGATGAGGGCCAAATTTCTAAAAATGAAAAACCAATTTAAAATAAAGAACAAGAAGAATGTACTGAAAGAAAGTAGAAAGGTAGTCACATGAAAAGTAGGGGTGCATAAGAAAAGGAACGGGCATGTCATGCCCGAGACCAGCGAGCACCGGCGATGTAAACAATTATTCATTTCAAAATATTGAGCCTCGTAGTATAGGTAAAAATCAGTTTATTAGATAATCAAAATCATTAATTTTACAACTTGACTCAGATAAATGCAGAAGTTAAATAACAACTTTTATAATAGACAGAATATCACTAGATCTTATAAATCTTCACTAGCCGTAGAACATATCTAATTCTTCATCTTCCATCTGTTCCTCTTTCTTATTTGGGAGAGAAGAGTAAGGGGTGAGTCTTTGGGTAAATACTCAGCAAGTGGGGGAACCATTTGTGTATAGTAATTATATATATATGTATTAAAAATGATATTGTGGGCGTCTGTTATGGGCACCTGTGTGAGCACCTGGAGATGCTCATCCGAATATTATATCAATTTTCTATGATGTTCGGCTGAGCATCTCCAGGTGCCCATAACAGGCGTCCACAATATCAGGCCTTATATATATATATATATACTGAATTCGAATAACATCTTGAACAGAGATTAACACATAAAATAGAACATGTGACTGATATTTACTTTGTTTGTAGAGCATGGATCATAACAAGAATTTGACATGAAACGAGTGCTCGGATGATTATATCAAAATAGAACATAGCATGAACAACATATAGCTTCAAAATAAACTTATTTCAAATGAATATACTTATCAAAATCCTACTTACATGAAATCTGAATAAAAAGAATGTCCATAAGCTTGTGAAGAATTTGAGTTCATGGACATACGAACTTGGTGGAGCTTTAGACAACACTTTAGACGAAACTTGGCAGAACTTCTACTTGAAATCTGCAGCTCCTCGACTCGAATTTTAGAATGTTGTGAATTGTTTTGGTGTGCATCTCCTTGTGCCAAAACATGATAGTTATAGGGCAGGGCTTTGAGGAGTTGGTGGTCAGTATTTTATGCCTATCCATGGCCATGTTGTAATGGCATTGTTCAGCCATTATTTGTTTGGTTTACAGTGCTTAAATGGCTGTTACACCTCCTTCACAATTTCGAGTTTTTATGGCTGAACTTGGTTCTGCCAAATACTTCATAGGGTGATGATTTAAAATTTGAATTTTGGGGTCAAACTTTTGAAGGTTTGTGGCTTTTATTTTTTTATTTATCATGGTCATTATATAGGTCAAGATAGTAGTTTCTGTTAGGCAAAAGAATGGTAATAACATACACAATGCAGAATAAAAGAAATAATCAGATTGAAGAACAACGTCAGGAACAGAAAGTAAATCGAGGACTGTGTTCTAACACAGTTCCCTTAAAACAGATTCACCTCGTACCAGTGCTTCCAAGGACCAAGCTACGCGTGGTGTCTGTTTTCCAGGGTACAACGACGGAACCGAGCAGCTAACCGAAAGCACGAGGCTACGCTACACCGGCGAACTGAACCGCACCTGCACTGTATAAGCGTGGAACGTGGAGAGAATATAGAGAATTGAGAGAATGGTGTGAATTGTTGTGTTTGGAATGAAGAATATTGCTCCTATATATAGGGAAATGTGTGACTCTTCAAGGCCCTATATTGAATACACAATCAATATATTGTGTCTCTTTGTGCATGTGAAGAGTCACGGGCATGTGAAGAGTCACGAGCATGTGAAGAGTTTTCATTTATTCCAACAATCCCCCACATGAATGAAAATGATAATGATAGAAATCTTGCGATACAGTTTTATGGTTGAATCTTGCATATGAGAGGTAGACATGTTGTCTTTGAACCTTCCCTCGTAAAGCACATCCATTTACTGGTGAATAGTAGACATGTTATCTTTGAACTGTTCTACCGTTTGTGTAAGTCAAAATGCACTTCACACAGGATTCGTCCTGATGCAATTCAGTTCTCATATTGTGTTCTTTTTGGCCATGAACACCTGCCTGGTTCTGCGAGAGCTTTTAGAATTGAGCCTTGCAATTCCTTTGAAGCGGCCCCACTTCTCTCTCGCATAGGTGATTCTCAGAATATCACTAATCTTCTGAACATCCAGAATCATCACTCTCACTGTTTCATCATAGTAATGGATGAGGGTAACCCTCCCAGTGATCCATCAAGCCAGTGCAATTAGGTTGTCCCATTGAACCTAGTTCTTGGGATCTCCAGTCAGCATAGGTTGGGTTTTCCTTTGTACCAACTTATTCTATAGGCTTAAGTCCCAATTCCCCTCGATGACTTTGCGACTAACTCTCTATTTAACCCTTTGGTTAATGGATCTGCAAGATTATCCTTTGACTTTATATAGTCAATTGAGATAATTCCGGTCGAGAGTAGTTGTCAAATGGTATTGTGTCGATGACGTATATGTCTAGACTTACCATTATACATACTCCTATGAGCTCTACCAATGGCAGACTGACTATCACAGTGAATACAAATAGCTGGTGAAGGCTTAGGCCATCTCGGAATATCTTCCACAAATAATCATAACCATTCAGCTTCTTCACCGCATTTGTCGAGGGCTATAAATTCAGATTCCATTGTGGATCTGGCTATTACAGTCTGCTTTGAGGATTTCCACGTAATTGCTGCACCACCTAAAGTGAAAACGAATCCATTAGTAGACTTTGAGTCTTTCATATCAGATATCCAATTGACATCACTGTATCCTTCAATAACAGCAGGATATCAATTATAGTGCAGTCCATAGTCACGAGTATATCTTAAGTATCGTAGCAATCGTACAATTGCTTTCCAGTGTTCAGCTCCTGGGTTGCTCGTGAATCGACTTAATTTGCTCACAGCAAACGCAATATCTGGCCTTGTACAACTCATTAAGTACATTAAACTTCCAATAACTCGTGAGTATTCTAGTTGAGAAACACACTCACCTCGATTTTTCGATAGATGTTGACTTCAATCTATCGGTGTTTTGGCCAATGCTGAATATTCTTTGTTGAATTTTCAAGAATTTTGTCAACATAGTGTGACTGACTAAGTACAAGTCCTTTTGATGTACGATGGATTTTGATTCCAAGAATCACATGAGCTAGGCCCATGTATTTCATGTCAAATCTTGAACTCAACATTTTATAGTGGATTTAATCATCTTATCATTACTCCCAATGATAAGCATGTCATCAACATAAATACATAAAATGACATATCCATCTTCAGAGTCTTTGATGTACACACATTTATCACATTCATTGACTTTGAATCCACTTTCAATCATTGCTTTATCAAATTTTTCGTGCCACTGCTTTGGTGCTTGTTTTAACCCATACAAACCTTGTTTTCCTGTCCAGGAGCGGAAAAATCCTCAGGTTGTTCCATGTAATCTCTTCTTCCAAATCTCCATTTAGAAAAGCAGTTTTTACATCCATTTGATGAATAGAATGATTCCGCAAAGCAGCAATGGCGAGTATCACTCTGATAGAGGTTATTCTTGTCACATGAGAATAATTATCAAAGTAATCAAGTCCTTATTTTTTACGGTAACCTTTGATTACCAACCTGGCTTTGTATTTATCAATGGTTCCATCTGACTTCATCTTCCTTTGAATATCCACTTACAACCCAAAGGTTTCCGGGAGGAAGATCCACCAATTCCCACGTGTGATTTTGCAGAATAGATTCGATCTCTGAATTAATTGCCTCTTTCCAAAGAGGACCTTCAGAGGAATTTATGGCATCTTCAAAACTTTGAGGTTCATTTTCCATCAGGAAAGTATAGAAATCTGGACCAAAAGATTTCTCTATCCTTGCTCTCTTGCTTCGTCTGGGTCTCACCTCATCGTCCACCTCTTGGTCTTGTGTCACTTGACCATATGACCTTTTCGAAGAACTAGGTTCTTCCCGAGACTTGTATGGGAACTCATTATTGAGTTAAGCGTGCAAGGGTGAGAACAGTACTGGGATGGGTGACCTCCTAGAAAGTTCTCGTACGTCAAGTTGCTGACGTTGCACCGCTTGATCTGGTTGGCCATGTGGGCTGTAAAAGTGTGATTCCAGATCTTAACGGGTAATACTATCTCTGCTGGGGATAGGGCCGGCGGTAGGGGAAGGGTAAGACCGATCTCTAAGGGAATTGAGACAGCACCAGCAGTTAGACACGCAGCTCCCCTGACTCATGGGCCTAACAGCCCAACCCTAACGCACATAATAGGTGAACTCTGCGCTGCCACATTATAAGGAAATAAAGTTGCACCTTGGCTAACAGCTATAGCTTTTGTCCTAGTGGTAAGCGCTTGATCCTAACACTCATGTTCGAAGAATGAGGCATTTCTTGATTCCTGATGGATCTGTTTTGACAGATCCTGATTAAGTTTTGAATTACACAAAACCTGTTATTGTGTTTCTAACAATTCTACTTGAGTGTACAGATTCTAGCTATCGAAGAAGATGATGAACAGTCGAAGAATCTGTCCAGCCAATGGTTCGCAATATAAACAATCAGCAGTTGGTTTGGTGTTCATGAAATCGGCAGCTGGATTAGCAATGGAGACGTCCAAAGTTGAATCAGCTGTTCGTAATCAGGCGGAGGCCAAGTTGAATAGTGATTAATCAGCAGCGAAGCAGTTGACGATTTACGAGAGTTGGATGTCAACTGCTGAGCTCAATTCAAATGGAGAAAACGACAAGAAGCCTGCAAAAGAAAAGGACGCAAGTACTATTCCCTGTCGGTACTTTTCAAGACACATTTCAAACGGGAAGAAGTTGTGTCCAACGGGATTAATTCATACAGAGGCTTATATACTTCAAGAGCGCCATTAAAGTAGGTAGACGAGTAGACTGGACGTGAGGTTGGTGTCGCTGTGAAGCTGTCGCAGAAAATAAGTTAATTACACAGTGCACCAACAGAGGGAAAAATGAAAAGAAAGACGAAGCAATCGACCGCCATTAGAGAGGAGCTTTCACGAGAGTCGATTGCTGAGTCTAGATTAGCTTGTTAGAGCATTTCCCTAGTGTGTGAGAAAAACAGAGAGTTTGTGAGCTTCATTGTATCAAATCTCACACACAGAGATTCATTCACACTTTATTGGTGAATGAATCTCAACGTTTAACAGTTCCCGTCCAAGCACGATGACGTTAAACTTGTGTATGTAGTTAGTCACACAGTTGAGGCTGTTGTGCATTTGAGGAGTCTAGGAGTTCTCACAGCTGCTGGTTGTGGGATTGGGTCTGTACACGAAGTTGTAAGATCAAATCTTCTAGTAGTGAATCCTTCCGAGGTGGAAGAAGGGGAGATGTAGGACATTGAGGTCCGAACTTCCAGAAACAAACCCGATGAGTATCGTGTTCTTTATTCATTCAGTTCAGCATTTATTTAGCATCGCACGTTTACAGTATTCAGCACTTGCTCTTACTTAGCATCGCATAACAGTTCAGCAGCACACAAGCACACAAGTCTCGAACAGATTTATGTTGTACATAAATCTGTTTGAGTTGTTTTAAAATATAGGATTCAGTTCTGGTATTTTCCGCATGATTTTTAAATCATACCAGATCTGTCTTCGGTGCTCTTCTTCTGATGAGTTTTTATTAGACGTTCAAGAACAAGAGGTATTGCACCTCCAGTTTGATGTAGCAGCGCGCAAAATCTTTTAACTCCTTTCAAATGCACGGCTGCTGATCTTTTGATCCTTTTTTTTTTCGGACCAACAATTGGTATCAGAGCAGGTTGTTCTTGAACGAGCACTGATTTTAAAACACATGTGCTATGTTTTAAACGTTTTTAACTGTTTTGAGAAGCTTGTTTATGAAGGCCAGTTAATCTATTTTAATATAGAACCGGTTTTTCTCTTGATGAACTGTCGGGATGCGCGAGTCTCGGGCAGATGCCAAGCGAGTCTCGGTGCCAAGCTTCTATTTTCGTTGTGCTGTAAGATCACTTGGAGCGAGGCTCAGTGACAAGCACATGGGGCGAGATAGAAGAGAAGAAAATCTGAGCTGTTCTCTGT
>KQ987324.1:196021-206370 GCA_001598015.1 Dorcoceras hygrometricum
GACTATTAGATGTGTTTCATGATAGCCGTCATACCCACTATCACATCTAACATACGCTTTAGTGTATTCTAGGTCTTTACTCAACACAATTGTAAATCATTACACACATAATGAAAGTAAAGAATGCCATATAAGAAAATGCGAATATCATATATAAAGATCGTTTGTACAAGAGTCAATAAAACCCACACGCCACAAGTTGGCTAGTTGGGCATCTACTCTAACAACATGATCCCAAAAGATTACTTTATCCAACCAGAATTCACACTTACTGAACTTCGCATATAGCTGAGAGTCTCTCAATTTCTGCAACACCAACCTCAAGTGCTCCTTATGCTCTCTATAGCCCCTCGAATACACCAGAATATCATCTATGAAGACAATCATGAAACGATCAATATACTCTCTAAAGACGCGATTCATCAAATCCATGAAGACAGCAGGGGCATTCGTCAATCCAAACGGCATCACAAGGAAATCATAATGCCCCTATCTAGTCCGGAAAGTCGTCTTTGCACATTAGCGTCTCTAATCCGCAACTGATGATAATCATATCGCAGATCAATCTTGGATTATACTGCCGATCCTTGCAGTTGATCAAACAGATCATCGATTCTCGGTAGTGGGTACTTTTTCTTGATCGTCGCTTTATTCAGCTGTCGAAATCTGCACATCTCCTCATAGATCCATCTTTCTTCTTCACAAATAAAATCGGAGCTCCCAAAGGCGACATACTCGGCCTGATGAAGCTTTTCTCCAAAAGATCACTCAACTGATCCTTAAGTTCCTTCAACTCAGCTGGAGCCAATAGGTATGGAACTCTTGAAATCGGGGCAGTCCCTGGCACCAACTCAATGCTGAAGTCAATCTCCCTTCTTGGAGGAAAACCAGGAATATCATCCGGAAAAACATCTGGGAACTCTCGAGCAATAGGGATATCACTCAACTCTATCTGTGATTCTTGGGAAACATCCGGGGCATAAATCATGTACCCTGAGTTCTCTAGCGACAATAGACTAAACATCTATTGGAACAGCGATGGATCCGGATCCCGCTCCCGGGGCACAGCGTAAGTTTGAAAACAAAACAGCCCGGGAACTATCAATAAACTAAATAAGAATCTAAACATACATAGGATGTTTAGGGAGTTACCTTGCTGGCAACTAGGTGCCTGGATCCGACCAGTTCCACGAGGGAATTGGCCCTTCAACGGTTGAACGGCAGGATCAACTCTAATCCGGTCCACTACCGGAATCTCAACTCCTTTGTTGGTTTGCACTAGAAAACCAAAAAAAGTTCTACGGATGGAATCTCCACGCTGAGATGGTCGGAATTAATTCCGACGGCGGTGGCTGGCAGTTGTGGCGACGACATCGGTGGTGGGTGGCGACGGCGGTGGCGCGGCGATGACGCGAAGGAGGGAGGAGGAGAAGGAGAGAAAAATATAACTAGAGGGGAGAATTGTCCAAAGGGAGAGTTCTCAACAAAACTTGAAGGGAAGATTTCTCAAAATGGAGAGCTCTCAACCCTTGGTGCAAAAAAATGAATGCCCCAAGACCCCTATTTATAGTACACAGCGACTATTAGATGTGTTTCATGATAGCCGTCATACCCACTATCACATCTAACATACGCTTCAGTGCATTCTAGGTCTTTACTCAACACAATTGTAAATCATTACACACATAATGAAAGTAAAGAATGCCATATAAGAAAATGCGAATATCATATATAAAGATCGTTTGTACAAGAGTCAATAAAACCCACACGCCACAAGTTGGCTAGTTGGGCATCTACTCTAACAACATGATCCCAAAAGATTACTTTATCCAACCAGAATTCACACTTACTGAACTTCGCATATAGCTGAGAGTCTCTCAATTTCTGCAACACCAACCTCAAGTGCTCCTTATGCTCTCTATAGCCCCTCGAATACACCAGAATATCATCTATGAAGACAATCATGAAACGATCAATATACTCTCTAAAGACGCGATTCATCAAATCCATGAAGACAGCAGGGGCATTCGTCAATCCAAACGGCATCACAAGGAAATCATAATGCCCCTATCTAGTCCGGAAAGTCGTCTTTGCACATTAGCGTCTCTAATCCGCAACTGATGATAATCATATCGCAGATCAATCTTGGATTATACTGCCGATCCTTGCAGTTGATCAAACAGATCATCGATTCTCGGTAGTGGGTACTTTTTCTTGATCGTCGCTTTATTCAGCTGTCGAAATCTGCACATCTCCTCATAGAT
The DNA here is from genome assembly GCA_001598015.1 of Dorcoceras hygrometricum. Taxonomy (NCBI): domain Eukaryota; kingdom Viridiplantae; phylum Streptophyta; class Magnoliopsida; order Lamiales; family Gesneriaceae; genus Dorcoceras; species Dorcoceras hygrometricum. Next base: position 198,286 of record KQ987324.1, read on the forward strand.
CCATCTTTCTTCTTCACAAATAAAATCGGAGCTCCCAAAGGCGACATACTCGGCCTGATGAAGCTTTCTCCAAAAGATCACTCAACTGATCCTTAAGTTCCTTCAACTCAGCTGGCGCCAACCGATATGGAGCTCTCGAAATCGGGGTAGTCCCTGGCACCAACTCGATGCTGAAGTCAATCTCCCTTCTTGGAGGAAAACCAGGAATATAATCCGGGAAAACATTTGGGAACTCTCGAGCAATCGGGATATCACTTAACTCTTTGGTGGGAAACATCCAGGGCATAGATCATGAACCATGAGTTCTTTAGCAACAACAGACTAAACATCTCCATGGCAGACACTAATGGAATCTTAGACCGTGAATCAGCACCGTAAAGAGGGCGGGGAGTGATCGCCGATGCCAAGAGGTTGCACGGACAATGAGCGGCTCTTGTAAGGCTTCTAGAGGCGAATGGGAACATGCATGAACCGATCCCACACTGGAATGAGAGGGATTACGAGACTGGAAAGTTATAGATGTAATTGAAGTTAGTTGAGGAAGGCTTATCAGATTTAATTGGTACTACTCATACAAACAAGAATTGTCCAAAGGGAGAGTTCTCAACAAAACTTGAAGGGAAGATTTCTCAAAATGGAGAGCTCTCAACCCTTGGTGCAAAAAAATGAATGCCCCAAGACCCCTATTTATAGATTTTTCATGGGCAAAACCAAGTTAATGGGCTTGGGTTGGGCCAAGAACCATGGATCATTGGTTTCATGTCCATCGTTATGGCTTCATCATAATCCCGATCGACAATCAGATCAGACCGATCTACACAGTTTACAAAACTGAACATTATGATGTGAAAACAATTTTTCTGACCACCTAATCCAAAATAGCAGTTAGGCCCCTATCAGCTTTAAGGATAGTCATACTAGTTCAAGCTAACTTAAGAAATCTCATTTCCGCCCCTAGTTAATTTTAGGAAGTCACACTTCCATCCATCCTCCTACTATACTCACAAGGGAGAGCGGTGAATTCTTGACAACGAAGCATCGACTCCTACATACATCGGGACCTCATCCAATCCCGCCACCTGATGACCCCATTGGAGTCGGTAAACGGGTCAAAGTGAGACACCTATCATGTAGAGTTTCAATCACATTTCGAGTAATAAGAACTAATCTGTACAACCAAGACCTCTGACTTAATCCACTCGACAAATAATAACCACTTGGAAAGTTCGAACGAGGGTAGTTCGATAGATCACTAGGTCACTATCCATCTGCATGCTCAGAACATCACTATGTTTCCTACCAATGAAACGTGGTACTTCGCATCGCAGATGCTACTCTCAAGATCGGGTGGCCATTATCCTCTTTTGGACGGCTCAATCGACTAGGAACAAGTTTAGAATACACAGTGACTATTAGATGTGTTTCATGATAGCCATCAAATCCACTATCACACCTAACATACACTATAGTGCATTCAAGGTTTTTATCCAACAATTGTAATCATAATAATGAAGATCATTTTATATAGAGTCAACAAGAACCCACACGCCACAAGTTGGCTAGTTGGGCACGTACTCTAACAATCTCCCACTTGCCCTAAACCCAACTACTTGGCAGACGTAGTCCCGTTGTTTCGTGATGTTTTTCAAACAATGGTCATGGCAAGGGCTTTGTAAGTGGATCAGTAATGTTGTCTGCAGAGGCAATTCTCTTGACTGCTATGTCACCTCTAGCCACAATATCCTGGATTATGTGATATTTCCTCAGTATATGTTTGGATCTTTGGTGAGACTTAGGTTCCTTTGCTTGCGTAATGGCACCCGTGTTGTCACAGTACACCAGGACTGGACCAACTCCTTTAGGAATTACGCCCAACTCTTGGACAAAATTACTCATCCAAACCGCCTCTTTAGCAGCAGCTGATGCTGCGATGTACTCAGCTTCAGTGATTGAATCCGCGATGGTGTCTTGCTTGGAACTCTTCCAAGAGACAGCACCACCATTGAACATGAATAAAAATCCAGAGGTTGACTTCGAGTCATCCACATCGCATTGGAAGCTAGAATCAATGCAGCCGTCCAATGTCAGTTCACCACCCCCACAGACCATGAACATATTCTTAGTCCTTCGTAAGTACTTAAGAATATCTTTCACAGCCTTCCAATGCATTTGGCCGGGGTTGGCTTGGTAGCGGCTCGTGACTCTCAGAGCATATGTAACATCCGGTCTAGTGGAGATCATACCATACATAATACTACCTATTGCCGAGGCATATGGCACACGTGTCATACTCTCTCTATCCTCATCTGTCTTCGGACACATATGAACATGAATAAAAATCCAGAGGTTGACTTCGAGTCATCCACATCGCATTGGAAGCTAGAATCAATGCAGCCGTCCAATGTCAGTTCACCACCCCCACAGACCATGAACATATTCTTAGTCCTTCGTAAGTACTTAAGAATATCTTTCACAGCCTTCCAATGCATTTGGCCGGGGTTGGCTTGGTAGCGGCTCGTGACTCTCAGAGCATATGTAACATCCGGTCTAGTGGAGATCATACCATACATAATACTACCTATTGCCGAGGCATATGGCACACGTGTCATACTCTCTCTATCCTCATCTGTCTTCGGACACATAGACTTAGATAGCGTGACCACGTGGCACATAGTTAGGTGTCCTCTCTTGGGCTCTTCCATAGAGAACCTTTTAAGTATGGTATCGATTTAGGTCGCTTGGGTAAGTCCGAACATCCTTTTTGATCTATCTCTATATCTATATTCCCAGAATATAGGACGCTTCACCCATGTTCTTCATCGAGAATCTACTAGAAAACCATACTTTAGTTGACTGCAGCATTCCTACATCATTCTCAATGAGTAGAATGTCATCAACATAAATTACAAGGATGTCACAGCATTCTTAACTAATTTCTTATACACACATGGCTCCTCGGGATTCTTGATGAAACCAAATTCTTTAACTGTTTCATCAAATCTCAGGTTCCAACTTCTCGATTCTTGCTTGAGACCGTAGATCGATCTCTGAAGTTTGCATACTTTATGCTCACTTCCTACGGATGTGAAACCCTCAGGTTGCGTCATGTAGATCTCTTCCTTAATGCTCCCATTAAGGAACTCAGTCTTCACATCTATTTGCCATATCTCATAGTCGTACCATGCGGCTATGGCTAGCAAGATTATAATCAACTTGAACATTACAACTAGTGAAAAAGTTTCATCATAGTCAACACCTTGCCTTTGAGTGTAATATTTTGCGACCAGTCGCGCCTTGTAGGTCAATACCTTACCCTCAGGCCCAAGGTTTTCTCTTGTATATCCATTTACACCCAATAGGAACTATTCCTTCGGGAGAATTCACAAGAGTCCAAACTTGGTTCGAATGCATTGAGTCAATCTCAGATTCCATTGCTTCAAGCCACAAATTAGAATCAGCAACGGAAATTGCCTCATTGAAGGTTCTTGGATCACATCCAACAGTTTGATCACTTTGATCATCTTCAAGCAGGAAACCATATTTTACAGGAGCCCTAGGAACCCTTTCAGATTTCCTAGGTGTGTCCATATCAAGGATTGGCTCTTGAGGTGTGGGAGATTCACTTGGTACTTCATTTGGTTCTTGAACTTCTTCGAGTTCTACTATCTTGCCTTTTCTATCAAGTAGAAATTCTTTTTCCAGAAAGGTGGCATCTAGAAACAAACACTTTTATTTCATTAGGATAGTAGAAGCAGTATCCAATAGAATTCTTTGGATATCTAATGAAGTAGCATAAGATGGATCTATTATCTAGCTTATCTCCCACTGTCTGCTTCACGTAAGTAGGACATCCCCAATCCTCAAGTACGAGTACTTGGGTGACTTGCCAATCCATATCTCATATGGATTTTTCTCCACTGTCTTGGTGTGGACATTGTTCAACAACAATACTGCTGTTTCGAGCGCATAGCCCCAAAACGAGGTAGGAAGTTTAGTGAAGCTTATCATAGATCGAACCATGTCCTATCAAGGTTCGATTACGACTCTCCACTACACCATTGAGTTGTGGTGTAGCCGGAGGGGTCCACTGCGAGAGAATCCCATTCTCCTTAAGATAGTCTTGAAATCGGCACTCAAGTATTCTCCACCTCGATCGGATGGAAGTGTTTTAATACTCTTTCCTAGTTGATTTTCTACGTCAGTCTTGAACTCCTTGAACTTTTCAAAGGATTCAGACTTGTGCTTCATTAAGTACAAGTACCCATACCTAGAGTGATCATCGGTAAAGGTGATGAAGTAGGAGTGACCGGACTTAGTACCAATGCTAAATGGGACACACACATCAGTTTGGATGAAATCCAATAGACCTTGAGCACGTTCAGGCTTGCCCGTGAAGGACAATTTTGTCATTTTTACCTCGAGACAAGATTCACAAGTTGGCAAGGAGTTAATATCAGACATATTAAACATGTCGCTCCTAATCAACTTGTTCATCCTATTTAAGGAAATATGACCTAGCCTAGAATGCCAAAATTGTGCCGGGTTTAGACTATTCTTTTTCCTTTTGATTGTTGTTGTATGTGTTTCCACATCGTGAGTTGAAACTGCTCTCAATTTTAAGTTGTATAGATCGTTTTCGCGTTCCCCAATTCCAATTAAACATTCATTCTTGTAAATATTACAAATCGAATTAGCAAAATGACAAGAATATCCATCACTATCAAGCATAGAAACGGAAATAATGTTCTTTATTAATTCAGGAACAAATAAAACGTTTTTTTAACAACTTCTTATAATTTGAAGAAAGAAATAAATAGACGTCTCAAATAGCTTCGGCCGCAACCCTTGCTCCGTTGCCTAGCCTTAAGTGGGTCTCACCCTACCTAAGACGCCGAATTCTTGTCATTACCTGCAAGTCATTGCAGATATGAGATCCACATCCGGTATCAAGTACCCAAGAAGTCGAGTTAAGAGACATATTTATTTCAATGTAGAATATACCTTTTGCAGTTCGCAACTGTTCGAGGTAATCTTGATAGTTACTCTTCCAATGCCCAGGCTTGTGGCAGTGGTGGCAAACATCTTCAGATTTGTTTGGCTTTGGAGTCCTTGCCTTGGGCTTCTTGGTGGGATTTTCCTCCTTTGAATGGGCAGAACGTTTCTTACCTTGCGTTTGGGCCCCCTTCGTCACAGAGGAAGAAGAGCCCAAAAGGAGGACTGGCCTGTCCTTCTTTATGATCCCCTCAAACACGACAAACATGTTTACCATCTCTTCAAGGGTGGAATCCAGTTTGTTCATATTGAAGTTGACTACAAAGGGGTCGAATGCAGCAGATAGGGAGAGGAGAAGCAGATCCACAGACAGCTCATGTGGAAGCGTGATTTTGAGGCCCACTAGCTTCTCAATGATCACAATCATATGGACCACATGCTCTCGGACCGAAGTCTCATCGCGCATGCGGCTCACCATGAGCTCCTTGACAGTAGTGAACCTCTCTGTCCGAGAGTTCTCCCCATACAGCTCCTTAAGATGAAGGTGTATGCCAGCAGCATACTCCGTCTTCTCAAATCACCACTGCATTTCGTTGCACATTGATCCCATCATGTAGCGATGTGCTTGAAGCTCGTCATCCCACCATTTTCTCATATTTGTCAGCTCCTCGGGAATGACATTGACAGGGGCCTGCTTTGGAGGGCTCTTCTCTAGCGTGTAGAGAAGTTTATCCGAAGCAAACACAAGCTTAAGATTGTGGAGCCAATCTTGATAGTTTAAGCCAGTGAACCTGTTGTTATCCAGTATAGCGGCAAGTGGATTTTTGATCGAATATATAATTATTGCAGTTTATATTGAAAGGAAAAACAGACATGCATTACAGACTATTTATAAAAAATGCTAAGACATAAAACATGGTGATGGATCTGTGTAAACAGATCCTGATTAAGTTTTGAATTACACAAAACCTGTTATTATATTTCTAACAATTCTACTTAGTGTACTGATGTTAGTTATCGAATAATTGTCCAGTCGATGGTTTAAAAGATAAAGTTCACACCTGGTTTGATTCATTATTGTAAACGGCAGCTGGATTGACAATGGAGACGTCCAAAGTTGAGTCGGTTGTTCGTAATCAGGCGGAGGCCAAATTAGACCGGCAGATGTGATAATTGCTAAGAGAGCATGAACCAGCTGGAACAGAAACTATGAAGTCTGCTGGAGAAATGACGAAGAAGAAGATGAACAGTAGAATTCTGGAATCAATAGCGCAAAGAAAGAAGAGATCAGCTGTTGGATTGAAGCGAAGAGAAATCTGGATTCAGCGTTGATGATGTCATCATGTCTACTGGAAGAAGCTGTGTGTGTAGCAACGTTGACGTCAGCATTGCTGATTGAAAGAAATCAGCAATCAGCAGTTGTGAAGAGGAGCGCAAGAGATAAAGCGAAGTCGTACAAGAAGGTACCAGTCGCAAGATACCAGTCGCAAGGAACCAGTCATTGGGAAATCCAGTCGCAAGCATTTCACGACCAACGACTGGACAACCAGCTGCAAGCATATCTTCACCTGCTCAACCAGTCGCAGGCTACAGTGTTTTGCAAACCAGTCGACAAGAAGATCCAGACGCAGGAAAAGCAGGTGAAGTGTAGAGATTCAACCAGACGCCAGAATCCAGACGCAATAATTGAAGAATGAACCAGTAGCGAAGCAGTTGACAAATTAGCGAGTTTCATTGTAACAATCTCACACACAGATTCACTCGCACATTTCGTGAGTTGAGCTAAATTGATTAGCGAGTGAATCAAAACCCGTTTCAACCAGTTTCCGTCCAAGCACGATGACGTAAAACTCTGTGTATGTAGCCTTTGAACAGAGACGTTAAACAAGTTCTGAGTGAACAGCCGAGGGCTGGTAGATTCTAGGAGTTCTCGCAGCTGCTGGTTGCGGGATTGGGTCTGTACACGTTGTATAGATCAAATCTTCTAGTGGAGCCTTCCGAGGTGGAAGAAGGGGAGACGTAGGATATTGAGGTCCGAACTTCCAGAAACAAATATGCTGAGTATTGTATTTTGTTATTCATTCCGCACACATTCATATTTATTTAGCACGCATACAGTTAGCACACTTGCACAGTCGAACAGATTTATGTTGTACATAAATCTGTTTGAGTTGTTTTAAAATATTAGGATTCAGTTTTGGTGTTTTCCGCATGATTTTAAATCATACCAGATCTGTCTCCGGTGCTCTCACGTTTAAGTGTTCAAGAACCAGAGGTATTGCACCTCATCCGTATGATAGCAGCGTGCAAAATTTTTAATGATCCATTTTATTAACAGCGCCTGCTAAGTTCATTTGATCCTTTTTAAAACCGGACCAATAAGTGGTATCAGAGCAGGTTGTTCTTGAACGAGCACTCATTTTAAAACTCATGTGCTATGTTTTAAATGTTTTAAATATTTTGAGAAGCTTATTTTATGAAGGCCAGATGATTTATTTTAATATAGAACTTGTTTTCTCTTGATGAACTGTCACGGAATGCGCGAGTTCCGTGCGGATGCCAAGATTCTATTTTCGCTGTGCTGTAAGATCACCTGGAGCGAGACTCGGTGACAAGCACATGGGACGAAATAGGAGAATGAAAAGCTGAGCTTTTATCTGTTTACTGGTTCTTCATATATAAGTAACTCAGTAGCACATTGTTATTTGAAACAATGCACCAACAGAGGGAAAATGAACCAGAAGCGAAGCTCTCAACTATCAAATGACAGCTTAGCAGGCGCTGTTACTAAAATGGATCATTAAAAATTTTGCGCGCTGCTATCATACGGATGAGGTGCAATACCTCTGGTTCTTGAACACTTAAACGCGAGAGCACCGGAGACAGATCTGGTATGATTTAAAATCATGCGGAAAACACCAGAACTGAATCCTAATATTTTAAAACAACTCAAACAGATTTATATACAACATAAATCTGTTCGACTGTGCAAGTGTGCTAACTGTGTATGCCATCAAATGTGTTATGCGATGCTAAGATAAATTCAAGTGCTGAAAGCTTAAAGAATACAATACTCAATCGATTTGTTTCTGG
>KQ987324.1:208967-236880 GCA_001598015.1 Dorcoceras hygrometricum
TAGAGGAGCTTCTCCGAAGCCAATACAAGATTGAGGTTCCGGAGCCAGTCTTGGTAGTTCAGACCGGTGAACCTGTTGCTATCCAGTATAGCAGCGAGCGGGTTTTTCATCGAAACCATTTTAAAGCAGTTTTACTGAAAAGAAAACAGACATACATTACTAACTATATATAAAATAAACGCTAAGACATAAAACATGGTCATTAAGTTTTATGAATTACCCTCCGACTATTTTAACGATTTCACCACCCTCTAATGAAATCGAGAAAACGGGTTTCTTTAGTGGGTACACGGAGCCCAATCAAGCGATCATGGACCCGAATAATATCAGCCATCCATGACCCCCAAAAGGTAGTTTCCGATTGCAACCGGTGCAACCTCCATGTATTCACCTGTCCAGTAATGGCCAATAATATGACGTCGTTTACTATCACGTGTCAATATTGACCCATCAATGTTGAGTCGTGAAGGACGGTCCCCTTAACGTCCCCAATAATATGAGCCAACGTTAAAGGGAGTTCCTACCGACTCACAACAGTTGTCAATGGCATGGACAGCTTTCCGGCATACATGACCCCCTCAATAATATGAGCCGGGCCATGTATACGGGTAGCATCGACGTACACCCATTGTTGATGGAAGGTAGGGTTAATTTTAAACAATTTTAAATACCCTTTTGTTTATCGAATAAACATTTTATATTGATATAAGTTTTAAATCATATTTAAAACGAGGGATTTTATTTTTGAAAAATTTGGTCTCATGCATATTTAAATCTAATTTAAAACATGCAACATGCGGATTCAATTAACTTTATATCAAATATATATAAATAAAAATTGGGATGATCGATCGCGAGAGCTATCCGGTCCGTGGTTGCCAGCCACAGATCTGGGTCCAATCCTAGGGGTAATGCAATATGCAATGCAATCCTATTACAAAGCTTTCCGGTTTTACAGATCTTGGGTCTTCAATATCTTGATCGTCATCGTCCACCGTCTTCGGATGTCCTCCCACTAAATCTAGTAATTTACATTTAAATTTACTATGACAAATAAGGGATACATTTATCAAGGGGTGGGAACGGGCCACAAACAGGCCCACTTTAAATGATAATCAAAATATATTACAAACCGAAATCATACAAAACCTATTGCATACACCTAACAAATTGGGCACGGCTCTCGATCACCCCAATCATGCAATTAATCTAATTAACATGCATAATTTAAATAATCTAATTATTTATCGTAAAATCATATTCTAATTACGAAATCGTATTTTATAATAAAATCGTATTTTGCCGATAAAAACAAATTTTAATCAACAAAATCATATTTCATTATAAAATCATATTTCATAATTAAAATCACATTTTAATAATTTTAATTGTATCACATTGGGTTTAAAACAATTATAGGCCCAAAAACTTAAAATTTCAAAATCGATCAAAAACGGGCCCGACATCGCGTACCGGCCCGAGAACTTCACGGGCTGCCCGGGACAGGCCCGAAACAAACCCTAGGAGAATTCAGCCGTCACGACATCGCCGGAGCTTCGCCGGAGCGGCGGCCGGCCGACGGCGGCGCCACCATCGTAATCGCACGGCGCGAGGCCACGCATGCGGCCGCGACTTGGGCGGCGCAATCGTGCGCCATCATGCGCCATTGCATGCTCAGAACATCACAATGTTTCCTACCAATGAAACATGGTACTTCGCATCGCAGATACTAGTCTCTAGCTCGGGCGGCCTTATCCTCATTTTGACGGCCCAATCGACTAGGAACAGATTCAGAATACACAGCGACAAGTTGGCTAGTTGGGCATCTACTCTAACAGTAGAGAGGAGGGAGGGCGGCGGCCAATGCTTTTAGGGTTAGGTTAAGTGTTGTGTCTTTTTGTTAAGTGAAGCTTAGTCTAATTAAATAGACTTAGGTGTTGGACTTGGACCGGCCCAACGGGCCCGGTATTCCGTTCATCCCCATCACCGAGACTTCATCGTAACTCCGATCGCCGATCAGATCGGACCGATCGACTCAGTTTCCGAAACTGAATAATATGATCTGAAAAACCATTTTTCAGAACCCCAGTGCAAAATGACCGTTTTACCCCTCAACAGCGGGAAACCCCGGTTTGAGCCCTGTTGACTTTTAGGAAGTCGCACTCCCCAAAATCCTCTTCGTATGCTCAACACATTGAGCTGAGTATCCGTGCGGGAATCTCGAATCCAGTACTTGTGTGATCCTCAATGGTTCAGGGATGCAGCTAGCCGTGGGCCCACAACCATTGTGGCTCCGGAATCACAATTCCGGACTTGCCCATCGGATCATGGTAAAGCGTCTAGCAACATCGCCCCATGATCCCCTAGGTATCACTGATAGTGCCTGCAAGAACCAGTTGGTCGTGGTTAGCGTACGGTACGGTCCTTTCAATCCATATATCCCGATCAGATCAACGACCATTGGTAAATCGAGAGTCGCTAAAGATCCGATAGCTATGCATACATCTTGGAGATCGAATAGTGACATGGCGAGTGTAACTAGGTAAACACATTTACCTAAAACACTTCTAGTACTCTGGCCAGAGATTTATACACTATTATCCCCTCAGATAGCATAGGATATCCATGCATGTCTGCGAGCGGTGAATCCTCGACAACGATGCATCGACTCCTACATGCATCGGGGTCTCACCCAATCCCGACGCCTTATGACCCCAAGTGAGTCGGCAAACGGGTCAAAGTGAGACGCCTATCATGTAGAGTCTCAATGACGTTTCGAGTTTGAACTTTTCAAAGGATTCATACTTGTACTTCATCAAGTACAAGTACCCGTACCTAGTAATCATCGGTAAAGGTGATGAAGTATGTGTGGCCGTATTTTACCGATACTAAATGGGCCGCACACATCAGTATGGATCAAATCCAATAGGCCTTGGGCACGTTCACCCTTGCCCTTGAAGGGTTGCTTGGTCATTTTTCCTTTCAGACAGGATTCACAAGTCGGTAGAGAGTTGATGTCTGACAGATCAAACAAGTCACTCCTAACCAGCTTGTTCATCCTGCTTAGGGAAATGTGATCTAGCCTAGCGTGCCAAAGTTGTGCTGGGTTTAAGTTATCGTGTTTCCGTCGTTGTTGTGTGTGTTTCGACATCGCGAGTTGGAACGTCTTTTAATTTTAAGGTGTATAGATCATTTTCGCGTTCACCAATTCCAATTAAACGTTCATTCTTGTAAATATTGCAAATCGAATTAGCAAACATACAAGAATGTCCATCTCTATCAAGCATAGGAATAGAAATAATGTTTTTAATTAATTCAGGAACAAATAAAACGTCTCGTAACAACAATCTTAAAATTTGAAGACAGAAATAGTAAATATCTCCTATAGCTACTGCAGCAACTCTTGCTCCATTTCCAAGCCTCAAGTGGGTCTCACCCTCTCTAAGACGTCGACTTCTTGTCATCACCTGCAAATCATTGCAGATATGAGATCCACATCCGGTATCAAGTACCCAAGAAGTTGAATTAAGAGACATATTTATTTCAATGTAGAACATACCTTTCACAGTTTGCAACTGCTCGAGGTACTCCTTGCAGTTCCTCCTCCAATGCCCAGCCTTGTGACAGTGGTGGCAAACGTCCTCACTCTTGTTTGGCTTAGAAGCCTTTGCCTTTGGCTTCTTGGCAGACCTTTCCTCTTTCGCAGGAGCAGAACGCTTCTTGCTCTTGCGTCTGGGCCCCTTCTTCGCAGAGGAAGAAGAACCCAGAAGGAAGACGGGTTTGTCCTTCTTTATAGTCCCCTCAAACACTACAAACATGTTAACCACCTCTTCAAGGGTGGCCTCCAGCTTGTTCATGTTGAAGTTGACCACAAAGGGGTCAAATGCAGCGGGTAGCGAGAGGAGAATTACATCCACAGACAGCTCATGTGGAAGTGCGATATCAAGGCTCGACAGCTTTTCAACGATCCCAATCATACGAACCCCATGCTCGCGGACCGAAGTCCCATCGTGCATGCGGCTCGTCATCAGCTCCTTGACAGCCGTGAACCTCTCATGTCGAGAGTTCTCTCCGTATAGTTCCTTGAGATGAAAGAGTATGGCAGAGGCATACTTTGTCTTCTCAAAGCGCCGTTGCATTTCATTGGACATCGATGCCATCACATAGCACCGAGCTTTAACCTCGTCGTCACGCCATTGGTTAAGCGTAATCAGCTCCTCAGGGCTGATATCGGCAGGGGTTTCCTCCGGAGGCGACTTCTCTATCGTATAGAGGAGCTTCTCCGAAGCCAATACAAGATTGAGGTTCCGGAGCCAGTCTTGGTAGTTCAGACCGATGAACCTGTTGCTATCCAGTATAGCAGCGAGCGGGTTTTTCATCGAAACCATTTTATAAAGCAGTTATACTGAAAAGAAAACAGACATGCATTACTAACTATATATAAAATAAACGCTAAGACATAAAACATGGTCATTAAGTTTTATGAATTACCCTCCGACTATTTTAACGATTTCACCACCCTCTAATGAAATCGAGAAAACAAGTTTCTTTAGTGGGTACACGGAGCCCAATCAAGCGATCATGGGCCCGAATAATATCAGCCATCCATGACCCCCAAAAGGTAGTTTCCGATTGCAACCGGTGCAACCCCCATGTATTCACCTCACGTCCAGTAAGGGCCCAATAATATGACGCCGTTTACTATCACGTGTCAAGATTGACCCATCAATGTTGAGTCGTGAAGGACGGTCCCCTTAACGTCCCCAATAATATGAGCCAATGTTAAAGGGAGTTCCAACCGAACTCACAACAATTGTCAATGGCGTCGACAGCTTTCCGGCATACATGACCCCCTCAATAATATGAGCCGGGCCATGTATACGGGTAGCATCGACGTACACCCATTGTTGATGGAAGGTAGGGTTAATTTAAACAATTTTAAATACCCTTTAGTTTATCGAATAAACTTTTATCTTGATATAAGTTTTAAATCATATTTAAAACGAGGGATTTATATTTTTGAAAAACTTTGGTCTCATGCACTTATCTTAAATCAAATTTAAAACATGCATCATGCGGATTCAATTAAATTATATATCAACATATATAAAGTAACATTGGGATGATCGATCGCGAGAGCTAACTAGGTAAACACATTTACCTAAAACACTTCTAGTACTCTGGCCAGAGATTTATACACTATTATCCCCTCAGATAGCATAGGATATCCACGCATGTCTGCGAGCGGTGAATCCTCGACAACGATGCATCGACTCCTACAAGCATCGGAGTCTCACCCAATCCCGACGCCTTATGACCCCAAGTGAGTCGGCAAACGGGTCAAAGTGAGACGCCTATCATGTAGAGTCTCAATGACGTTTCGAGTCGTGAGGACTAATCAGTACAACCAAGACCTCGGACTTATCCACTCGACAAATGGTAACCACTTGGAAAGTCCGAAGGAGGGTAGTTCGATAGATCACCAGGTCACTATCTATCTGCATGCTCAGAATATCACAATGTTCCCTAACAATGAAACATGGTACTTCGCATCACAGAAACTAGTCTCGAACTCGGGCGGCCTTATCCTCATTTTGACGGCCCAATCGACTAGGAACATGTTCAGAATACACAGTGACTATTAGATGTGTTTCATGATAGCCGTCATACCCACTATCACGTCTAACATACACTTTAGTGTATTCTAGGTCTTTACTCAACGCAATTGTTAATCATTACACACATAATGAAAGTAAAGAACGCCATATGGATAAAATGCGAATATCATATATAAAGACTGTTTCATACAAGAGTCTATAAACCCACACGCCACAAGTTGGCTAGTTGGGCATCTACTCTAACAAATACAATACTCAGCATATTTGTTTCTGGAAGTTCGGACTTCAATGTCCTACGTCTCCCCTTCTTCCACCTCGGAAGGCTCCACTAGAAGATTTGATCTATACAACGTGTACAGACCCAATCCCGCAACCAGCAGCTGCGAGAACTCCTAGAATCTACCAGCCCTCGGCTGTTCACTCAGAACTTGTTTAACGTCTCTGTTCAAAGACTACATACACAGAGTTTTATGTCATTGTGCTTGGACGGAAACTGGTTGAAACGGGTTTTGATTCACTCGCTAATCAATTTAGCTCAACTCACGAAATGTGCGAGTGAATCTGTGTGTGAGATTGTTACAATGAAACGCTCAACTCTCTGTTTCTCACACACTAGGGAAATGCTCTACACAAGCTAATTCTAGCTCCGCTGTCAACTGCAATTAAGCTTTCTCTAGTATGATAGTTGACAGATTCGCTTCTGGTTCATTTTCCCTCTGCTGGTGCACTGTGCAACTAACGTATTTCTGCAACAGCGCTCTCAACAGCTTTTTCTTCAATGACATTCTTCTCGAATATAAAGCCTCTGTTCAAATTCAATCCGTTGGACACAAATTCTTCACGTTCAAATGTGTTCTTGAAAGTACCGACAGGGATTGTCCTTTGTGTCCTTTCTTTTATAGGCATTTTTGTCGTCTTCAAAATTTGAAATAAGCTCAGAAGTTGACATCCAGCTTTGGTAATTCTTCGTAATTTGTCAACTGCTTCGCTACTGGTTCATTCTTCAATTACTGCATCTGGATTCTGGCTTCTGGTTGAATCTCTACACTTCGCCTGATTTTCCTGCGTCTGGATCTTCTTGTCGACTGGTTTGCAAAACACTGTAGCCTGTGACTGTTTGAGCAGGTGAAGATATGCTTGTAGCTGGTTGTCCAGTCGTTGGTCGTGAAATGCTTGCGACTGGATTTCCCAACGACTGGTTCCTTGCGACTGGTATCTTGCGACTGGTACCTTCCTGTACGACGTCGCTTTATCTCTTGCGCTCCTCTTCACAACTGCGGATTACTGATTTCTTTCAATCAGCAATGCTGACGTCAACGTTGCTGCACGCAGCTTCTTCCAGTAGACATGCTGACGTCATCAACGCTGAATCCAGATTTCTCTTCGCTTCAATCCAACAGCTGATCTCTTCTTTCTTTGCGCTACTGATTCCAGACTTCTACTGTTCATCTTCTTCTTCGTCATTTCTCCAGCAGACTTCATAGTTTCTGTTCCAGCTGGTTCATGCTCTCTTAGCAATTATCACATCTGCTGGTCTAATTTGGCCTCCGCCTGATTACGAACAACCGACTCAACTTTGGACGTCTCCATTGTCAATCCAGCTGCCGTTTACAATAATGAATCAAACCAGAACTTAATCAGGATCTGTTTACACAGATCCATCAATCTCTCCCTTTTTGATTTACACAAAACCTTAAATAATCAATGCATGATATAACAATTCTCTCCCTTTTAGTGGGAATCAAAAATAGATCGAAAGCTGGTTTTCCCGAAATTTAAATCAAAGCTCTCCCTACACTGTCACAACAAAAACAACGTGACAGCAGGAATATTTAGATTTTGAAATCAAAACAGATTTTGGGAAGAACCGTATGCAACAGTATGCTATGATTTTGAAAAACACGATTGAAACTGATACAGATAGCTCAAATTAATAAAGACAAAGATGCCACTCTTCCTGTCTTTTATAACATAAGCTCAAGTCATTTTAAAAACAAATATTGAAGCACAGCTGAAATTCCACATAACAGAATATTTTAAAAAAATCAGAGCACTTAAAACATTGTTTCAAATAACAATGTGCTACTGAGTTACTTATATATGAAGAACCAGTAAACAGATAAAAGCTCAGATTTTCATTCTCCTATTTCGTCCCATGTGCTTTTCACCGAGCCTCGCTCTAGGTGATCTTACAGCACAAAGAAAATAGAATCTTGGCATCCGCACGGAACTCACAAATTCCGTGACAGTTCATCAAGAGAAAACCAGTTCTATATTAAAACAAATCATCTGGCCTTCATAAAATAAGCTTTTCAAAACATTTAAAACATTTAAAACATAGCACATGAGTTTTAAAATGAGTGCTCGTTCAAGAACAACCCGCTCTGATACCACTTGTTGGTCCAGTTTTAAAAAGGATCAAATGAACTTAGCAGGCGCTGTTATTAAAATGGATCATTAAAAATTTTGCGTGCTGCTATCATACGGATGAGGTGCAATACCTCTGGTTCTTGAACACTTAAACGCGAGAGCACCGGAGACAGATCTGGTATGATTTAAAATCATGCGGAAAACACCAGAACTGAATCCTATATTTTAAAACAACTCAAACAGATTTATGTACAACATAAATCTGTTCGACTGTGCAAGTGTGCTAACTGTATGCGTGCTAAATAAATATGAATGTGTGCGGAATGAATAACAGAATACAATACTCAGCATATTTGTTTCTGGAAGTTCGGACCTCAATGTCCTACGTCTCCCCTTCTTCCACCTCGGAAGGCTCCACTAGAAGATTTGATCTATACAACGTGTACAGACCCAATCCCGCAACAAGCAGCTGCGAGAACTCCTAGAATCTACCAGCCCTCGGCTGTTCACTCAGAACTTGTTTAACATCTGTTGGTCCCTGTTTTAAGAGGAAACTTAGCAGCCGCTGGTTTAAAATGATCGATTAAAAATTTTGCGCTGCTAATACGGAGCTGCAATAGCTCAATGTTCTAGAAAAACTAAAGTAAACACAAGAGCACCAGAGACAGATCTGGTATGATTTAAAAATCATGCGGAAAATACCAGAACTGAATGCTAATATTTTAAAACAACTCAAACAGATTTATGTACAACATAAATCTGTTCGAGACTTGTGCAAGTGCTTGTGTGCTGAACTGTATGCGATGCTAAGTATAAAATGCAAGTGCTGAATCTGTAAACGTGTGATGCTGAGTTATGCGATGCTAAAGTAAAAGTGCAGGTGCTGAATGAATAACAGAGTACGATACGATACACAACAGATTTGTTTCTGGAAGTTCGGACCTCAATGTCCTACCATAAATCTGTTCGAGACTTGTGCAAGTGCTTGTGTGCTGAACTGTATGCGATGCTAAGTATAAAATGCAAGTGCTGAATGTGTAAACGTGTGATGCTGAGTTATGCAGAATGCTAAAGTAAATATGCAGGTGCTGAAAGCTTAAAGAAATGGACCGATACACAGCAGATTTGTTTCTGGAAGTTCGGACCTCAATGTTCAAATCTTCTCCCTTAAATAGCCTCTGTTCGAATATAGCCGTTAGATAAATTCCAAATCTATTCTGCGCTTGTCAAGGCTAATCCGTCGTCTTTCCATTCCCGTGCAATGCTCCTCTGTAAATTGTACTATTTCCCAGAATAGTACAAATCTTGTTACCTTGAATTAAGGAAATTTGCACGACTTAATCTCAGCCATTGATTCTTCAATATTGAGCGTTGATTGCGTCCCAACAGCTGAGTTCCAAATCTGTTCTGCGCTTGTCAAGGCCAAATTGTCGTCTTTCCATTTCCGTGCAAACTTCCTCTGTAAATTGTACTATTTCCCAGAATAGTACAAATCTTGTTCCCTTGAATTAAGGCAATTTGCACGACTTAATCTCAGCCATTGATTCTTCAATATTGAGCGTTGATTGCGTCCCAACAGCTGAGTGTCATTTCTTCTTCGCAACTGTCCAGACTTCACTCTTCTTTGCGCTACTGCTGAAACTATCGTTGCGTCTGGATCTTTGCGACTGGATGCATAGCAACAGCTGGTTCATTGTATCTCTCGACTGGATGTGCTGTTGCTTGCGTCTGGTTGTCCAGGCTACCTGCTGATTCCTTTTGAGAAAAGTACCTGCTGGTTCTTAGCGCGAAACCATCTGCTGAATCTTATCGCGAATGCAAAACGTTGTCGTATCAACTTATTCAAGCGACATCGTTTTTAAATTGCCAACTTCAAATATCATCTGCTGAATCTTTGTCTTTGCGCTTCTGCTGAATCCATTCCACTGTAGCCATCTGCTGAACTCTAACCATCTGCTGATTCTTTAGCACGACGTCGCTTTCTTCACTGTTACGTTTGCTGTTGTCAGCTTCTTGTTCAACATAGCTCATCAGCTGTCAACAGCTTCTTGAATAGCGACTGTCAACAGATTCGTCAACAGTAATTAGAATCGTGACTGCTAATAGATTCGTCAACAGTAATATGAATCACGACTGCTAACAGATTCGTCAACAGTAATATGAATCGCGACTGCTAACAGATTCGTCAACAGTAATATGAATCGCGACTGCCGACAGCTTCGTGAATAGTAACTGACAACATCTTAGACAACAGTAACTTGCGACTGGAATCTTCTTCTACGACGTCGCTTCATCTCTTGCGCTTCTCTTCACAATTGTTGATTCATATGCGCTTGCGCTACTGCTGGTCTTTCTTCATCTGCTGAATCTTTTAGCGTGAGGGCAAAACGCTGTCGTATAAACTTATTCAAACGACATCGTTTTGCTATCGCTAACTTCAAAAGCTCTCGACTGATTGCACTGTAGCTTCCTGCTGATAGATCTTCTTGTACGATACTTCTCCAGCAGACTTCACAGTTCCTGTTCCAGCTGGTTCATCTTTTATCTTTAGCGCTTGCAGCTGGTTGTTATCGTTCCAGCTGATTCACTATGCTCCAGCTGGTTCAACTTGGCCTCCGCCTGATTACGAACAACTGATTCAACTTTGGACGTCTCCATTGCCAATCCAGCTGCCGATTCCATGATAAACCAAACCAACTGCTGAATCTTTATATTGTGAACCATCGGCTGGACAGATTACTGCTACTGCTGATCGTCTTCTTCGTTCCTAAAACCTGTACACTTAAGTAGAATTGTTAGAAACACAATAACAGGTTTTGTGTAATTCAAAAATTAATCAGGATCTGTCAAAACAGATCCATCAATCTCTCCCTTTTTGATTTACACAAAACCTTAAATCAACGATGCATGTTCTAACAATTCTCTCCCTTTTTGTGGGAATCAAAAAGAGAGCGAACTGCTGGTCTTCCCGATATTTAAAACAAAACTCTCCCTACACTGTTACAACAAAAACAACGTAACAGCAGGAGTTTTAAATTTGAAAAACAGAAAACAGCTTTGGGAAGCACCGTATGCAAAAGCTATATGATTTTGAAAACTGAAGCTGATGCATAACTCAAATTTATCAAAGACAGTGACGCCACTCTCCCTGTCTTTTATAACATGAGCTCAAAACATTTTAAAAACAAAATTTTGGCACCAGCTGAAATCCCGCAAAACAGAACATTTAAAACAAATCAGAGCATCGAAATATTGTTTCAAATAGCAAGTGCTACTGAGTTACTTACATATATGAAGAACCAGTACAGATAAAATCTCAGATTTTTCATTCTTCTATCTCGCCCCATGTGCTTGTCACCGAGCCTCGCTCCAGGTGATCTTACAGCACAACGAAAATAGAAGCTTGGCATCCGCACAGGACTCGCGCATCCCGTGACAGTTCATCAAGCGAAAAACCGGTTCTATATTAAAACAACATCTGGCCTTCATAAAATAAGCTTCTCAAAACAGTTAAAAACATTTAAACATAGCACATGAGTTTTAAAATTAGTGCTCGTTCAAGAAAAACCTGCTCTGATACCAATTGTTGGTCCCTGTTTTAAGAGGAAACTTAGCAGCCGCTGGTTTAAAATGAGCGATTAAAAATTTTGCGCTGCTAATACGGAGCTGCAATAGCTCAATGTTCTTGAACAACTAAAGTAAACACAAGAGCACCGGAGACAGATCTGGTATGATTTAAAAATCATGCGGAAAATACTAGAACTGAATCCTAATATTTTAAAACCAACTCAAACAGATTTATGTGCAACATAAATCTGTTCGAGACTGTGCAAGTGCTTGTGTGCTGAACTGTATGCGATGCTAAGTATAAAATGCAAGTGCTGAATCTGTAAACGTGTGATGCTGAGTTATGCGAGAATGCTAAAGTAAATATGCAGGTGCTGAAAGCTTAAAGAAATGGACCGATACACAGCAGGTTTGTTTCTGGAAGTTCGGACCTCAATGTCCTACATCTCCCCTTCTTCCACCTCGGAAGGATCCACTAGAAGATTTGATCTTACAACTCGTGTACAGACCCGATCCCACAACTAGCAGCTGTGAGAACTCCTAGACTTCACAAATGCACACCAGCCGCAACTGTGTGACTAACTACATACACATGAGTTTTACGTCATCGTGCTTGGACGGGACCTGTGTTGGAAAGGTTTTGAGATTCACTCACTATACAATGAATGTGAATGAATCTCTGTGTGTGAGAATTACAGTGTATCGCTCAACTCTCGAATTAATACATCTCACACACAAGGAAGTGCTCCTAAATGAGCTAATACAGATTCAGCAGTCGACACAATAAGCTCCTCTTTAGAATGATTGTCTACTGCTTCATATTCCTGTGTTCTTCCCTTTCGTTGTTGTCTCCTTTTGATTTTCTCTTTTCTGTGCAACAACAATCATCAACCATCTATCTTCTTCCTTCAAACTCCTCGAATAAATAGCTTCTTCAAGAGATATAGCCGTTAGATAGATTCCAATTCTTTTCTGCGCTTGTTACGGCTAATTTGTCTTCTTTCCATTATCGTGCAAACATCCTCTGTATATTGTACTATTTCCCAGAATAGTACAAATCTTGTCCCCTGATTTAAAGCATTTTGCACGACTCAATCTCCGCCATTGATTCTTTCCATCTTGAGCGTTTTTGCCATTTGAATTGAGCTCAGCAGTTGACATCCAGATCTCGTAAATCTTCATAGAAATTCGTCAACTGCTTCGCTACTGATTGAGACTTCAACTGCTGCGACTGAATTCATCTTCTGCTGATATCCTGAAGTCCCTTTTTGATGACCAGCACTTCCTTCGTCATTTGTAGTTCTGCGACTGGAACACACTTGAATGAAAGCTCCTGCTGGTTTCTTTTCAATATGTGTGATATTCCATCGACTTATCCTTTGTAAAATTCAACGACTGATCTTTAGCGTTAAAACGATGTCGTGTCAACTTATTCAAGCGACACCGTTTTGTTATCTTTGTAATGCACCTGCTGGTCAACATCATCTGCTGGATCTTTGTCTTTGCGCTTCTGCTGAATCCATCGTTGCAAGAGCCATCTGCTGAATCTTTAGCTTGAAGGCAAAACGCTGTCGTACCAACTTATTCGAACGACATCGTTTTTCTATCGCCAACTCCAAACACCAACTGCTGGTTGTACTGCGACTCTCTGCTGATAGATCTTCCTGTACGACGTCGCTTCTCTTCACTCGCGCTTCTCTACTCATCTGCTGATTGTGATGACGTCATCCTTGCTGCTAATTGCTTTCACCTGAAAATATGCTGACGTCATCACTACTGATTCTCGATTTCTTTTCGCTTCAATCCAACAGCTGATTTCTTCTACTTCTGAACACTGTAGCTTCCTGCTGAATTCTAACCATCTGCTGATTCTTTAGCACGACGTCGCTTTCTTCACTGTTACGTTTGCTGTTGTCAGCTTCTTGTTCAAGATTGCTCATCAGCTGTCAACAGCTTCTTGAATAGCGACTGTCAACAGATTCGTCAACAGTAATTAGAATCGCGACTGCTAACAGATTCGTCAACAGTAATATGAATCGCGACGGCTAACAGATTTGTCAACAGTAATATGAATGGCAACTGCCGACAGCTTCGTGAATAGTAACTGACAATAGCTTCGTCAACAGTAACTAGCGACTCTCTTCTCATCTGCTGATTGTGATGACGTCATCCTTGCTGCTCATTTCTTTCTCCAGAATGTATGCTGATGTCATCACTGCTGATACCAGCTCTTGTTAACGCTCCACTGAACAACTTCTTCTTCGATCTATTTCTCCAGCAGACTTCTCAATTCTTGTTCCAGCTGGTTCAACTTGGCCTCCGCCTGATTTCGAACACCTGACTTAATTTTGGACGTCTCCATTGCTAATCCAGCTGCCGTATACAATGATGAACTAAACCAGCTGCTGAACTTAATCTTGTCAAACCATCTGCTGGACAAATTTAGCTGCTTATCTTCTTTGCGCAATATGCTTCTTCCTGCTGATATCTGCACACTCCAGTGGAATTGTTAGAAACACAATAACAGGTTTTGTGTAATTCAAAACCTAATCAGGATCTGTCAAAACAGATCCATCAATCTCTCCCTTTTTGATTTACACAAAACCTTAAATCAACGATGCATGTTCTAACAATTCTCTCCCTTTTTGTGGGAATCAAAAAGAGAGAGAACTGCTGGTCTTCCCGATATTTAAAACAAAACTCTCCCTAGACTGTTACAACAAAAACAACGTAACAGCAGGAGTTTTAAATTTGAAAAACAGAAAACAGCTTTGGGAAGCACCGTATGCAAAAGCTATATGATTTTGAAAACTGAAGCTGATGCATAACTCAAATTTATCAAAGACAGTGACGCCACTCTCCCTGTCTTTTATAACATGAGCTCAAAACATTTTAAAAACAAAATTTGGCACCAGCTGAAATCCGCATAACAGAACATTTAAAACAAATCAGAGCATCGAAATATTGTTTCAAACAACAAGTGTAACTGAGTTGCGTAAATATATGAAGAACCAGCACAGATAAAAGCTCAGATTTTTCTTTCTTCTATCTCGTCCCATGTGCTTGTCACCGAGCCTCACTCCAAATGATCTTACAGCACAACGAAAATAGAAGCTTGGCATCCGGATGGGACTCGCGCATCCCGTGACAGTTCATCAAGCGAAAAATCGGTTCTATATTAAAACAACATCTGGCCTCCATAAAATAAGCTTCTCAAAACAGTTAAAACATTAAAAACATAGCACATGTGTTTTAAAATTAGTGCACGTTCAAGAACAACCTACTCTGATACCAATTGTTGGTCCCTATTTTAAGAGGAAACTTAGCAGCCGCTGGTTTAAAATGAGCGATTAAAAATTTTGCGCTGCTAATACGGAGCTGCAATAGCTCAATGTGCTTGAACAACTAAAGTAAACACAAGAGCACCGGAGACAGATCTGGTATGATTTAAAAATCATGCGGAAAAAACCAGAACTGAATCCTAATATTTTAAAACAACTCAAACGTATTTATGTACAACATAAATCTGTTCGACTGTGTGTGCAAGTGTGCTAACTGAATGCGTGAGAGCTGAAAATAAGCAAGTGCTGAATGAAAGTGCTGAACTGTTTTGCGTGCGATGCTAAAGAAAATGAGCAGGTGCTGAAAGCTTTAAAGAAATGGACCGATACACAGCAGATTTGTTTCTGGAAGTTCGGACCTCAATGTCCTACATCTCCCCTTCTTCCACCTCGGAAGGATCCACTAGAAGATTTGATCTTACAACTCGTGTACAGACCCGATCCCACAACCAGCAGCTGTGAGAACTCCTATACTTCACAAATGCACAACAGCCGCAACTGTGTGACTAACTACATACACATGAGTTTTACGTCATCGTGCTTGGACGGGACCTGTGTTGGAAAGGTTTTGAGATTCATTCACTATACAATGAATGTGAATGAATCTCTGTGTGTGAGAATTACAGTGTACGCACAACTCTCAAAAGATACATCTCACACACTAGGGAAATGCTCCTAAACGAGCTAATACAGATTCAACAGTCGACACAATAAGCTCCTCTCAAGAATGATTGTCGACTGCTTCATCTTCCTGTGTTCTTCCCTATGTTGTTGTCTTCTATTGATTTTTCTTTTCTGTGCAACAACAACCATCTTCTTTTCACACTCGTCAACTACTCTGATACCAATTGTTGGTCCCTATTTTAAGAGGAAACTTAGCAGCCGCTGGTTTAAAATGAGCGATTAAAAATTTTGCGCTGCTAATACGGAGCTGCAATAGCTCAATGTGCTTGAACAACTAAAGTAAACACAAGAGCACCGGAGACAGATCTGGTATGATTTAAAAATCATGCGAAAAATACCAGAACTGAATCCTAATATTTTAAAACAACTCAAACAGATTTATGTACAACATAAATCTGTTCGAGACTTGTGCAAGTGCTTGTGTGCTGAACTATATGCGATGTTAAGTATAAAATGCAAGTGCTGAATGTGTAAACGTGTGATGCTGAGTTATGCGAAAATGCTAAAGTAAATATGCAGGTGCTGAAAGCTTAAAGAAATGGACCGATACACAGCAGATTTGTTTCTGAAAGTTCGGACCTCAATGTCCTACATCTCCCCTTCTTCCACCTCGGAAGGATCCACTAGAAGATTTGATCTTAAAACTCGTGTACAGACCCGATCCCACAACCAGCAGCTGTGAGAACTCCTAGACTTCACAAATGCACACCAGCCGCAACTGTGTGACTAACTAAATACACATGAGTTTTACGTCATCGTGCTTGGACGGGACCTGTGTTGGAAAGGTTTTGAGATTCACTCACTATACAATGAATGTGAATGAATCTCTGTGTGTGAGAATTACAGTGTATCGCTCAACTCTCGCATTAATACATCTCACACACAAGGAAGTGCTCCTAAATGAGCTAATACAGATTCAGCAGTCGACACAATAAGCTCCTCTTTAGAATGATTGTCGACTGCTTCATCTTCCTGTGTTCTTCCCTTTCGTTGTTGTCTCCTTTTGATTTTCTCTTTTCTGTGCAACAACAATCATCAACCATCTCTTCTTCCTTCAAACTCCTCGAATAAATAGCTTCTTCAAGAGATATAGCCGTTAGATAGATTCCAAATCTGTTCTGCGCTTGTCAAGGCTAATTCGTCGACTTTCCATCCCGTGCAATGCTCCTCTGTAAATTGTACTATTTCCCAGAATAGTACAAATCTTGTTCCCTGATATTAAGGCAATTTGCACGACTTAATCTCAGCCATTGATTCTTCAATCTTGAGCGTTGATTGCGTCCCAACAGCTGAGTGTCATTTCTTCTTCGCAACTGATAGCTAACAGATTCGTCAACAGTAATATGAATCGCGACTGCTAACAGATTCGTCAACAGTAATATGAATCGCGACTGCTAACAGATTCGTCAACAGTAATATGAATCGCGACTGCTAACAGATTCGTCAACAGTAATATGAATCGCGACTGCTAACAGATTCGTCAACAGTAATATGAATCGCGACTGCTAACAGATTCGTCAACAGTAATATGAATCGCGACTACTAACAGCTTCGTGAATAGTAACTGACAACAGCTTAGACAACAGTAACTTGCGACTGGAATCTTCTTCTACGACGTCGCTTCATCTCTTGCTCTACAGCTGGTTCATCTTTTCTCTTTAGCGCTTGCAGCTGGTTGTTATCGTTCCAGCTGATTCACTATGCTCCAGCTGGTTCAACTTGGCCTCCGCCTGATTACGAACAACTGATTCAACTTTGGACGTCTCCATTGCCAATCCAGCTGCCGATTCCATGATAAACCAAAACAACTGCTGAATCTTTATATTGTGAACCATCAGCTGGACAGATTACTGCTACTGCTGATCGTCTTCTTCGTTCCTAAAACCTGTACACTTAAGTAGAATTGTTAGAAACACAATAACAAGTTTTGTGTAATTCAAAACTTAATCAGGATCTGTCAAAACAGATCCATCAACGTCTCTGTTCAAAGACTACATACACAGAGTTTTACGTCATCGTGCTTGGACGGAAACTGGTTGAAACGGGTTTTGATTCACTCGCTAATCAATTTAGCTCAACTCACGAAATGTGCGAGTGAATCTGTGTGTGAGATTGTTACAATGAAACGCTCAATCTTTGTTTCTCACACACTATGGAAATGCTCTACACAAGCTAATTCTAGCTCCGCTGTCAACTGCAATTAAGCTTTCTCTAGTATGATAGTTGACAGCTTCGCTTCTGGTTCATTTTCCCTCTGCTGGTGCACTGTGCAACCAACGTATTTCTGCAACAGCGCTCTCAACAGCTTTTTCTTCAATGACTTTCTTCTCGAATATAAAGCCTCTGTTCAAATTCAATCCGTTGGACACAAATTCTTTCCGTTCAAATGTGTTCTTGAAAGTACCGACAGGGATTGTCCTTTGTGTCCTTTCTTTTGCAGGCCTTTTTGTCATCTTCAACATTTGAAATAAGCTCTGTAGTTGACATCCAGCTTTGGTAATTCTTCGTAATTTTTCAACTGCTTCGCTACTGGTTCATTCTTCAATTACTGCATCTGGATTCTGGTGTCTGGTTGAATCTCTACACTTCGCCTGCTTTTCCTGCGTCTGGATCTTCTTGTCGACTGGTTTGCAAAACACTGTAGCCTGCGACTGTTTGAGCAGGTGAAGATATGCTTGCAGCTGGTTGTCCAGTCGTTGGTCGTGAAATGCTTGCGACTGGACTTCCCAACGACTGGTTCCTTGCGACTGGTATCTTGCGACTGGTACCTTCCTGTACGACGTCGCTTTATCTCTTGCGCTCCTATTCACAACTGCTGATTGCTGATTTCTTTCAATCAGCAATGCTGACGTCAACGTTGCTGCACGCAGCTTCTTCCAGTAGACATGCTGACATCATCAACGCGGAATCCAGATTTCTCTTCGCTTCAATCCAACAGCTGATCTCTTCTTTCTTTGCGCTACTGATTCCAGACTCTACTGTTCATCTTCTTCTTCGTCATTTCTCCAGCAGACTTCATAGTTTCTGTTCCAGCTGGTTCATGCTCTCTTAGCAATTATCACATCTGCTGGTCTAATTTGGCCTCCGCCTGATTACGAACAACCGACTCAACTTTGGACGTCTCCATTGTCAATCCAGCTGCCGTTTACAATAATGAATCAAACCAGCTGTGAACTTTATCTTTTAAACCATCGACTGGACAGTTCTTCGATAACTAACATCTGTACACTAAGTAGAATTGTTAGAAATACAATAACAGGTTTTGTGTAATTCAAAACTTAATCAGGATCTATTTACACAGATCCATCAATCTCTCCCTTTTTGATTTACACAAAACCTTAAATAATCAATGCATGATCTAACACATGGTCATTTAGTTTTATGAATTATCCTCCCACTATTTTAACGATTTCACCACCCTCTAATGAAATCTAGAAAGCTAGTTTCCTTAGTGGGTACACATAGTCCAATCAAGAAAACATGGTCCCGAATAATATCAGCCAACCATGACCCTCAAAAGGTTGAGCCCAATTGCAACAGGTGCAACCTCCATGTATTTACCTCACATCCAGTAAGGGCCCAATAATATGACGCCGATTAATATCACGTGTCAAGATGACCCCAATGTTGATTTTTAATAGACGATCGCCATAACATCCCCAATAATATGAGCCAACGTCATGGGAGTTCCATCCAACTCACAGCAAGTGTCAATGGCATGTACATCTTTTCGGCACACAGAACCCCAATAATATGAGTCGGGCTATGTATGCGGGTAGCATCGACGTACACAAATTGTTGATGGAAGGTAGGAAATTTTAAACAATATTTAAATTCCCTTAGCTTCATGATCTTATCGAATAAACTTTTTTTTTATGATCAATTTAGAATTCATGGACTAACATTCTCTAAGAGTGCTTCCAAGTAGTTGGACGGGCTAAGGCCCTCTTAAAAACCAACTTCCTTAGACAAAGCAACGTCCTTCAGGGAGACTAGCCGGTACAAGTCATTTTTAAGCCGGTCTATAAAGGACTATCTTAGATCACGTTTTGTCACATTTCCTCATAATTACCAATAAACTAAGTTCCTTCAATTTAATCATGAAACTTTTAATCTTGATATAAATTTTAAATCAAATTTAAAATGAGGAATTTTAATTTTGAAATTTGATCTCTATAGTTTTAAATCAAATTTAAAATTTGCGGATTCAACAGATATATATCACATATATAATTGGGATGATCGATAATCGAGAGCTATGCGATCCGTGTTGCCAAGCATGGATCTAGGTCCAATCCTAGGTGATATGCAGTGTGCAAATGCATTCATATTACATAATATTCCAGTTTTACATGTCTTCGGTCTTCAATATCTTTGATCATCATCTCCACCATTTTCAAAGTTATCCTCCCACTAAGTCTAATATTTACATTTAAATATCCATGAAAAATAGGGATACATTTTAAAGGGGTGGGAACGGGCCATAAACCAGGCCCACTTTGATATGATTTCAACAATATTACAACCAAGAAATGTAAAACCTAGCATACACCTAACACATTGGGCACGGCTCTCGATCATCCCAAATATTATCTATTCAATTAATCCAATTAATTGACATAAATAAAATAAACAAATCAAATATTGGTAGATCTAATGTATTGACAGATCCGAGCCTATGCTCTGATACCACTGCCGGAACAGCCGCGGATTCGGATCCCGCTCCCGGGCGCGGCGGAAGTTTAAAAACAAAACAGCCTGGGAACGGTCAATACACTAAATAAGAATCTAAACATACATAGGATGTTTAGGGATTTACCTTGCTGGCGACTAGGCGCCTGGCTCCGACCAGTTCCACGAGGTAATTGGCCCTTCAACGGTTGAATGGCTGGATCAACTCCTAATCCGGTCCACTACCGGAATCTCAACTCCTTTATTGGTTTGCACTAAAAAAACCAACAAAAGTTCTGCGAACGGAATCTCCACGCCGAGATGGTCGGAACTAATTCTGACGGCGGTGGCGGGCAGCCGTGGTGGCGTCGGCGTCGGTGGGCGGCGACGCGAAGGAGGGAGGAGGATAAGGAGAGAAAAATATAACTAGAGGGGAGAATTATCCAAAGGGAGAGTTCTCAACCCAATTTGAAGGGAAGATTTCTCAAAATGGAGAGCTCTCAACCCTTGGTGCAAAAAAATGAATGCCCCAAGACCCCTATTTATAGATTTTTCATGGGCTAAACCAAGTTAATGGGCTTGGGTTGGGTCAAGGCCCATGGAACATTGGTTTCAATTCCATCGTTGTGGCTTCATCATAATCCCGATCGATGATCAGATCGGACCGATCTACACAGTTTACAAAAATGAACATTATGATGTGAAAACAATTTTTCAGACCACCTAATCCAAAATAGCAGTTAGGCCCCTATCAGCTTTAAGGATAATCATACTAGTCCAAGCTAATTTAAGAAATCTCATTTCTACTCCTAGTTAATTTTAGGAAGTCACACTTCCATCATTCCTCCCACTATACTCAACAATTGAGCTTAATAGCCGTACGGAAATTGAGAAACCAGTAATTGTGTGACCCTCAATGGTTCAGGGATACAGCTAGTCGTGGGCTCACAACTCTTTGTGACTCTGAAAACATATTTTAGGACTTACCCATCATATCATGGTAGAGCGTCTAGCAACATCGCCCCACGATCCCCTAGATATCACTGATAGTGCTTGCAAGAACCAGTCGGTCATGGTTAGCATACAGTACGATCCTTTTAACTCAAATATCCCGATCAGATCAACGACCATTGGTAAATCGAGAGTCGCTAGAGATCCAACAACCATGCATACATCTTGGAGATCAAATAGTGACATCGCATGTGTTACTAGGTAAACTCATTTACCTAAAACACATCTAGTACTCTGGCCAGAGATTTGTCAGACTATTATCTCCTCAGATAGCAAAGGATATCCACGCACAAGGGCGAGCGGTGAATTCTCAACAACGAAGCATCGACTTCTACATGCATCGGGACCTCACTCAATCCCGCCACCTGATGACCCCATCGGAGTCGGTAAACGGGTCAAAGTGAGACACCTATCATGTAGAGTCTCAATGAAGTTTCGTGTAATAAGGACTAATCTGTACAACCAAGACCTTGGACTTAATCCACTCGACAAATGATAACCACTTGGAAAGTTCGAACGAGGGTAGTTTGATAGATCACCAGGTCACTATCCATCTGCATGCTCAGAACATCACTATGTTCCCTACCAATGAAACGTGGTACTTGGCATCGCAGATGCTACTCTGAAGATCGGGTGACCCTTATCCTCTTTTGGACGGCTCAATCGACTAGGAACAAGTTTAGAATACACAATGACTATTAGATGTGTTTCATGATATCTATCAAATCCACTATCACATCTAACATACACTATAGTGCATTCAAGGTCTTTATCCAACAATTGTAATCATAATAATGAAGATAAAGTATGCCATAAAAGAATGTGAATTCCATAAATAAAGATCGTTTTATACAGAGTCAACGAGAACCCACACACCACAAGTTGGCTAGTTGGGCACCTACTCTAACAACATCTCCATGGTAGACACTAATGGAATCTTAGACCGCGAATCAGCACCATAAAAATCTCATTTTTCTCCAAATTGAGGTCGAAACCTCACTACACCATGAAAAAAATCAACAGTCGCTCTATAAACAGACAACACATTCATACCCAAGATGCAGTCAAAATCTCTAATCTCCAATGAAATTAGATTTTTCACCAACACATTCTCATCAGATCTAATAACGCAATCCAAAAATACCTCACGGGACAATAAACTCACGCTAGCAGGGGTAGAAATAGATACCACATCACGCAGTGTGGTAGAGCTCAACCCACACTCATACACAAACAAATCAGATATAAAGGAGTGTGATGATCCAGTATCAAACAAAACTCGTGCAGGAATATCAAAGATAGCACAAGTACCTGCAATAACTCCCCCAGGAATATTGTCATCTTGCTCTCTCGTCAAGGCATTCACTTGAGCTTGCTGAGGTCCCGAAGACCGAGGTCTAGAAGATCCTCCGAACCTAGTCGGTTCTCGTGGTTGGAATGCTGATCGTTGGGAATTTGCAAAAGGTTGCGGTCTCTGCAAAGAATCACTAGCTGAACCTTGCTGCGACTGATTTGAGGGCTGTCCCCCCATAAAAGGGCACACTCTAGTGAAAAGTACAGGACACTTATGGCAAAGTCCCTGAACTCCACGGCACTGAGAAGTCATATGCCTACCTCCACACTAACCACACGTCACTCCTCCAGAGCCACTACCACCAGAACTAACAGAACCAGAAGAACTTGAATTCAACCCTCTCTTAAACTGCTTTCCTCAAGGCTTGAACCTCTGGCAATTTGATTGTTGCGACTTCTGAGGAGGCTGAAATGAATTCGTCCCTTCTGTAACGGGTTCAAAACTGCGTTCAACTGTCGACTGAACCTGATTATGAGCTTCCAAAAGACTCTCCTCAATGTCCACCGCCATATCTACTGCCTCAGCGTAAGTCGCAGGAGAAGCAACTAGCATCATACGGAACAAATCGGGCCTCAACCCTCTCAGAAACTTGTTCCTCTTCGTGCTCTCCTGGTTTGCAACGTGGGGAACATACGACTGAAGCGAGTAAAAATTTCTAGAGTACTCGGCCACCCTCATGTTCCCTTGCTTCATATTATCAAACTCCCTCTCATGGTTGTTGTAGTACGACTCAGGGGTATACTCCTGATGAAAGGCTGCACAGAAGCTCTTCCAAGAAATCAAAACTCCACCCTCTCTCATGACTCGGGAAGTACCCTTCCACCAACGTTGAGCATGATCCCTCAACTGCAAAACAGCCAACTTCAGTCTCCTCTTCTGAGAATACTCCACCGCATCAAAAAACTCCTCCATATGCTCCAACCAGCCTTCAGCCATCAAACCACCCTTGGCGCCAGTGAACGTAGGGGGATTCGTCCTATAAAACCTAGCCAACACTAGTTCCATCTTGCCAATCTGCCTGGTCACATCTTCCACCTCAACCTCTACCTGTCTAGCTCGACAACGCACAGGCACACTCTGCTGTTCAACATCCTCATCGCTCTCGGGAGGCCTAGACTCCTCAACTATCTGCCTAGCCATTCTACCTCTACCTCTCCTCGGAGGCATCTACAAGGTACTCAAAGGTAAGAACCAAAAGTAGATAAATCACAGAGGCAGATAACAAGATCATCGAAATCATAGAGTCAATCATAAAAAAAAGCTCAAACTCTGTGCCTAGACTCAAGTGTGATGGAAAAGAATCGAGCTTATCCTAGTTTAAGCTCTGATACCAATATGTCAGGCACGGTGCTCTAAACCAGAGATTAATTACTCAATTAATCACAATTACACGGAAGCATAAAATATGAGCTAAAAATTTTTCGTTTGGGCCTGAACTGAAAATATCTTTTAAATACAAACATAATCAAAATACAGATTTTAACTCAAAAATCCAACAACGGCAGCAACATTACAGAATATAATCAAGTATCTCAACAAATACAGATCCCCTGGTTCAATAGTACAATACATAATATATAACTGGGACTCAAAATGGGGATCTACCATTCGACGCTCCACTTGTACAGCTTGATTGCCTGAAGACCATGCAAAGGACAAACAGACCAAAGCAGCCCAAAAAGGGAAATAAAACGAGGTCAAACCTCAGTACGAAGAGCATCGATAATATAGAAATCATATCAGACATGAAATATTTCAAACATGCGATGCATGAGGGCTACCAAGAATCATCGGTAAGCAAGACACAACGACTCAGCTGTGCAATAAAGTCTCAATAGTTCATCAGAATCCAAATCACAGCGACTCAGCTGTCTATCATGACTCAGTGACGACATTGGATTCTCAGCACGGTGACTCAGACGGCAAATCGTGACTCAGCGATTATCAGGTCTCAAAGAAGCAGGCTCAATATGCTATGCATGAATGCCAAGCAGAATCATGCTAAGAACAATGATTATAATTCATTCACATAGGTAGATAAGAGCACCGAATCATCATCGTAAACCAGCAAAGGTAAGCTGACTCAGCTATCACACAATCATCGTAAATCATACACGCTGGAAACATTCTCATGCTGATATTAAAGCTGCTAGTATGAGCTCACTCGTACCTTAACCTCTAAGCAGCTAATACTGTTGGGAAAAGCGGTGGCGGATCCGGATCCCGTCTCCCGGCGGCACAGTGGAAGTTTAAAATTAGCACCGAGAAACGTTCAATACAATAAAACAAATCAACAAACCATTCATATGGGGTTCTTTGATTGTTACCTTGCTGGCGACAGGCGCCTGGCTCCAACCAGAATCACAGGGAGACTGGCTCTTCACGGTAGGCGGAGGTAGATTACGTCTAATCAGGTCCACGACCGGATTTGATCTTCCTCTGATTAGCCTGCCGCTGGCGACAGGCGCCTGGCTCCAACCAGAATCACAGGGAGACTGGCTCTTCACGGTAGGCGGAGGTAGATTACGTCTAATCAGGTCCACGACCGGATTTGATCTTCCTCTGATTAGCCTGCACTAGAAGGCTGATGGATTTTATCACAAACGGAATCACCTCGTCGCACGGATCAGAACAAGTCCAATCGTGCGAAGATCGGACGCCGGCGGGCGGCGGCGTGATGCGGCGGTCGGCGAAGTGAGGTGAGGGAGAGGGAGGCGGCGTGTGGTGCTAAGGTTTTGTTATGATGCTTGTGTTGTGCAACCCTAGGCTCAAGACTATGTATAGGTGTGATGGGCTTGAACCGGCCCATTGGACCTGGGGCGGGCCCAGTCCAACGTATGAACATTCGGTTCATCTGCATCACCGTGGTTTCATCATAATTCCGATCGACGATCAGATCGGACCGATCGACTCAACTTCCAAAACTGAATATTATGATGCGAAAACAATTTTTTGGATTACTTAGTCCAAAATGACAGTTTTGCCCCTCAACAGCGGGAAATCGCAATTTGACCCCTGTTGACTTTTAGGAAGTCGCACTCCCTAAAATTCTCCTCATATGCTCAACACATTGAGCTCAGTTTTCGTGCGGGAATCACGAATCCAGTACTTGTGTGACCCTCAATGGTTCAGGGATACAGCTAGCCGTGGGCCCACAACCATTGCGGCTCCGAAATCACAATTTCGGACTTGCCCAACGGATCATGGTAAAGCGCCTAGCAACATCACGCCATGATCCCCCTAGGTATCACTGATAGTTCCTGCAAGAACCAGTTGGCCGTGGTTAGCGTACAGTACGGTCCTTTCAATCCATATATCCCGATCAGATCAATGACCATTGGTGAATCGAAAGTCGCTAGAGATCCGATAGCTATGCATACATCTTGGAGATCGAATAGTGACATCGCGAGTGTAACTAGGTAAACCCATTTACCTAAAACACTTCTAGTACTCTGGCTAGAGATTTATACACTATTATCCCCTCAGATAGCATAGGATATCCACGCATGTAAGCGAGCGGTAAATCCTCGACAACGAAGCATCGACTCCTACATGCATCGAGGTCTCACCCAACCCCGCCGCATAATGACCCCAAGTGAGTCGGCAAATGGGTCAAAGTGAGACGCCTATCATGTAGAGTCTCAATGATGTTTCGAGTCGTGAGGACTAATCAGTACAACCAAGACCTCGGACTTATCCACTCGACAAATGGTAACCACTTGGAAAGTCCGAACGAGGGTAGTTCGATAGATCACCAGGTCACTATATATCTGCATGCTTAAAACATCACAATGTTCCCTACCAATGAAACATGGTACTTCGCATCGCAGATACTAGTCTCGAGCTCGGGCGGCCTTATCCTCATTTTTACGGCCCAATCGACTAGGAACTAATTCAGAATACACAGTGACTATTAGATGTGTTTCATGATAGCCGTCATACCCACTATCATATCTAACATACACTATGGTGCATTCTAGGTCTTTATCCAACACAATTGTTAACATTATATAAACATAATGAAGATAAAGAATGCCATAAACAAATGCGAATATCATATATAAAGAAGCTCCAACGTGGCTAGGGTCACCAATCAAATCTGTCAAGGCCCAATATGTAAGCAGTCCCATTGTTTCGCGATGTTTTTCAAACAACGGTCCTGGCAAGGGCTTCGTAAGTGGATCAGCAATGTTGTCAGCAGAGGCGACTCTCTCAACTGCTATGTCTCCTCTAGCCACAATATCCCGGATTATGTGGTATTTCCTCAGTATATGTTTGGATCTTTGGTGAGACCTAGGCTCCTTTTCTTGCGCAACGGCACCCGTGTTGTCGTAGTACACCGGAAATGGACCAACTCCATCAGGAATGACGCCCAACTCTTGGACGAAATTCCTTATCCAAACCGCCTCCTTAGCAGAAGCTGATGCTGCGATGTACTCAGCCTCAATGGTTGAATCCGCGATGGTGTCTCGCTTGGAACTCTTCCAAGAGACAGCACCACCATTGAGAATAAATACAAATCCAGAGGTTCACTTCGAATCATCCACGTCACACTGGAAGCTAGAATCAATGAAGCCTTCCAGTTTCAGTTCACCACCCCCATAGACCATGAACATATTCTTAGTCCTTCGCAAGTACTTAAGAATATCCTTCACAGCCTTCCAATGCAATTGGCCGGGGTTGGCCTGGTAGCGGCTCGTGACACTCAGAGCATATGCGACATCCGGTCTAGTCGAGATCATGCCATACATAATGCTACCTATTTCCGAGGCATATGGACACGTGTCATACTCTATATCTCCTCATCAGTCTTCGGACACATAGACTTAGATAGAGTGACCCCATGGCACATAGGTAGGTGTCCTCTCTTGGACTCTTCCATAGAGAACCTCTTAAGTATGGTATCGATGTAGGGGCCTGGGTGAGTCCGAGAATCCGTTTTGATCTATCTCGATAGATCTGTATTTCCAAGAATATAGGATGCTTCACCCATGTCTTTCATCGAAAATCTACTAGAAAACCAGACTTTAGTTGACTGCAACATTCCTACATCATTCCCAATGAGTAGAATGTCATCAACATAAAGTACAAGGAATGTCACAGCGCTTTTAACTACCTTCTTATAAACACATGGCTCCTCGGGATTCTTGATGAAATCAAATTCCTTAATTGTTTCATCGAATCTCAGGTTCCAACTCCTCGACGCTTGTTTGAGACCGTAGATCGATCTCTGAAGCTTGCATACCTTATGCTCGCTTCCAACAGATGTGAAACCCTCAGGCTGCGTCATATAGATA
>KQ987325.1:0-14693 GCA_001598015.1 Dorcoceras hygrometricum
CCAATGGTTTTAGATTCATTAATTTTAGATGTTCAAATTCAGGGAGATGAATTTCATCCCTGCAAAAACTTCGCAATTATGTACAGAGTCTATTTCAGACTTCTGTCATCTCAAATAAATCCAAAGTTCAACAGACTGTCTGCTTCGAAAGAAGAGACAATATTGTTACAAATTGATGCGGAAAGGCCTACGGTCTTTACGCCAAAAAGACTCAAATGGAATGAAATAACCATTCCAGATCAATTTATAATTAATACTCCTCAAATTCCCAGAAACATAGAACGTAGAGATATTTCTCAAATAATAGAAGAAGAAGATGGCAAAATAACAATAAAATTTAATTCACAAATTCAAAATACTAAAATTCCTAATTTCCAAAGATCACCATCTTCGAGACACTCATTTTCGTCTGTCTCAACAAATACTCAAAAATATGAATTTACAACCCCTCTTCCTAAACCACAATCAGAACAAACTTCGCCTCAAAATTATTCTCCTCCTATGTCTCCTTCAATTTCCAATATGATCAATATGATCAATTCTGGAGAAGCATTCAAACCAGATTATGAATATCTTAATAAAGAAGCTGAAGATTCATATCCTGATTCAAAACGAAAATGGTACAAACAATTAGATAAAGAAATTACAATGAAAATTGTTAATGCTTGGATAATCAAAATGAAAACAATAAGATCAAATATTCCCTTTTACACTTTCTTATCAATTTTCCTTTTGGCAGAAGGGATTAATGTGAGGATTCAGATTTTAAGAATTTAGATTTTTGGAATTTTCGAGTTGAAATCTGATTTTGTGTGAAATCTGAATTTTTGGTGAAATCTACTCGGTTTGTTGGTGAAATTTTTGCACTTAGTGGTTGAAATCTGGTTGGGAATGTTGGTGAAATCTGTTGCACTAAGTGGTTGAAATCTGGTTGGGAATGTTGGTGAAATCTGTTGCACTAAGTGGTTGAAATCTGGTTGGGAATGTTGGTGAAATCTGTTGCACTAAGTGGTTGAAATCTGGTTGGGAATGTTGGTGAAATCTGTTGCACTAAGTGGTTGAAATCTGGTTGGGAATGTTGGTGAAATCTGTTGCACTAAGTGGTTGAAATCTGGTTGGGAATGTTGGTGAAATCTGTTGCACTAAGTGGTTGAAATCTGGTTGGGAATGTTGGTGAAATCTGTTGCACTAAGTGGTTGAAATCTGGTTGGGAATGTTGGTGAAATCTGTTGCACTAAGTGGTTGAAATCTGGTTGGGAATGTTGGTGAAATTTGTTGCATGTCTTGTGTTTGTGAAATCTGCCGAACATGTGTTGCTTTGCGCGTGAAATCTGTTGCGCTAGGTGCTCAAATCTGTTTTGGTTGGTGACCAGATTCCAGCAGCTTTTATAATTTTCCACACCTCACGTTGTTAGTGGTTGGCATGAGAGAAACCAGATTTCAGCGTTGGGTTTGATGAGCAGATTTCATCCAGCGATTAGCATGTTTATTATTCAGACTT
This sequence comes from Dorcoceras hygrometricum, assembly GCA_001598015.1. Lineage (NCBI taxonomy): Eukaryota > Viridiplantae > Streptophyta > Magnoliopsida > Lamiales > Gesneriaceae > Dorcoceras > Dorcoceras hygrometricum. The sequence goes on from KQ987325.1 coordinate 1,502, forward strand.
CTCCAGCATTTGGTTCAGCTTTCAGCGCTTTAATATTTCAGACTTCACCTGGTTTTGGAGTGTTGAGCATTTCAGATTTCTCCAGCGCTTGGTTCAGCTTTCAGCGTTTTTATTTTCCAGCTTTCACCAAGGTTGAGCGAGGATAGAGCATGCTTTTATTTGTTGTGCGTTCAGAGATGAGAGATCTGTTTTCTGTCGGTGGAAAATTTAAACAGATCTCATGCGGGTATATATAGCGTGGCTAGGGTTAGTCTTCATTTATTCACAGATTCAGGTGCAGGTTGAGTTTGTCAAAGCAGTGTGTTGCTGAATTGTTTCTGCCCTGGTTGTAGTTGTTGGCCGAGAAATATTGCTATATATATTGCTGGTATAGTTGCTGGAATTAAGATTTGTGCAGGCCTTGAATTGCTGCATTTCTTTGAGGGAATTGTAGGTAAAAATCAGAAATTGGAAGGTACGAATTTGATTAGTCCTCACTACTCGAAACGTCATTGAGACTCTACATGATAGGTGCCTCACTTTGACCCGTTTACCTACTCATTTGGGGTCATTAGGTGGCGGGATTGGGTGAGGTCCCGATGCATGTAGGAGTCGATGCTTCGTTGTCGAGGATTCACCGCTCTCTTTTATGCGTGGATAACCTATGCTATCTGAGGAGATAATAGTGTGATAAATCTCTGGCCAGAGTACTAGATGTGTTTTAGGTAAATGGGTTTACCTAGTAACACTCGCGATGTCACTATTTGATCTCCAAGATGTATGCATAGTTATGTAAAACCAGCAAGGTATCTTCTTTAAAATAGAGCTCCCATCCAAAACTCATTTTATTTTCGAAAAGAAACATATCTGGATTATTTAAGATTTTGTGCTTGGGCGAATTCCTTCCGGAACCTTCTGGCCGTTGCTTCAAATCTGAAAAGAAAAGAAATCAGATTTGAACTAGAATCTGAATACTCGAAAATCTCAAAACCTCCCTTAGAAAAAAGGCTAATCAATTTGTAGTTCTATGGATTTTGGGGTGCTACAACTCTACCCTCCTTAACGAAATTTCATCCTCGAAATTTACTTACCAAACAGCTCTGGGTAGAGACTACGCATACTTCTTCTGTCTCCCAAGTTGCTTCTCGCTCAGATTGGTTAGACCACTGAACCTTAACCATTGGAATGCTTCGATTTCTTAACTTTCTATTCTCTCTATGAAGAATCCTCTCTGGTCGCTCCTCATAGCTCAAATCCTGTATAGTGCTCTGTGAGTTTGAGATAGTTGTTTTAGGCTACGCGGCTTTATGCTGTAAGTTGTATGAGCTTTGAGGTAAGCTGATTATTAGATATCTTGGCAGATTTGAGCTTTAAGCAGCATTTGTTGAGTTCTTCAAGAGCTGTTGGGACAGTAAACTTGAGCGGGTGGTTGGTGCTCTGTCTTCGTAAGATCTGTTGAGGTATTTAGCTACCGAGGAAGGTACGGATTTGAGCTTATTTAAACAGCTTTGGTATAAGCATGAGAATATTTACCAGTGTGTTAAGAATTCTAAGATTGAGTGTTTACATGAATAGATTTGGCTTAACTGTGATTTGATTATCTGTTTCGTTTACGTATGATTTATGTATGTTTGTGAATTGATATTGTTTGGCATTCACGCATACAAATTGAGCCAGAATTTGATTGATGCCGGAGTCGAGCTAGCGTTGTGATTGGTCGGTTAAGTTGTCGTGCCTGAAAGGTCCAATGATATCATCGAGGTGGTGGCCGGCTGAGTTGTCGCGCCTGAAGACCACTGAACTTTGATGGTCAGAAGATTGTCGCACCTGAAGATCACGGATCGATGATTTCCACCGGCTGATTAGCTGTGCGTGGTGTTGAGGCTCCTCTGATTTGCCAGCTGAGTTGTTGGCCTTGATTTCCGATTTTTCTTTCGCACCCTCATGCATATCATGATTTGAAATATTGTCAGGCCTCGTGCACAAACACAGAGTTTCACCACGCAAACAATAGCGGAATCATTTAAAATAGTGGCTAAAATTTCGCTTTTGGCCTGACTGATAAAAACATAATTTAAAATACTGCAGTACCTAAAATATCTCAGTTTACAAAATACACAAGGCTAAAAGCCACAGTATAACAGTACAGCATGCATCAAGCACCAATCAGCAACACTACAACTGAATACAATAAAGCACAAGGCATCCCCCGGCTAACAGTATTGATACATATATGCTATACGCTAACTGAGACACTCTAACCACCTCCTGGGGCACCTCCAGCTGGGTCAACTCCACGACCAGCTGATTAACCATGATAACCTGAAAACACACACAGGCAACAAACAACCAAGCCCCAGAGGGATAGGGGTCAAACCCCAGTACGGAGAGCAACTGCATTTAGATAGCAACAGATAAAATGCAAATTCTATGCATGAGATCAAGGATACAACCGAACACAGGGAGCCAAAGGATTCCAAAAGCAGCTCAACAACTGTAATCTGAGAAGACAGTGGCCACAATGTGTGTGAGTATATGGAGCTACCCACTCGTCTCAGCACACGGTACCAGGTGCATAAACAACGCTCAACCTGCTGTTGCCCAACACATGAGATGTGGGATCTACCCACTCCGCTCACGGTGGCTAACAATCCCAGCAGGGGATGAGGTACGGGAGTTACCCGCTCGCCTCTACAAACATCCTGGAACGCTCAATTCAGCAATCGAAAGGCACAGCTACAAGAGATCTGAAACAACATGGAATAGATGCGTGTATGCAGTGCAACACAATGCAACATATAACAGACAATATACAAAGCATCACAGAACAGCAAGAATAAGCACATATCCATGCCAAATCTCAACGCTATAGGCAAGCTCACATCCGTACCTCAAGTATCTGTGCAAAAATTACTACAAACTGGGTCTGAGAACGCAGATCTCACACCTGATAATCCAAACACAAGCAACTGATCAAGAACCAAAACACAAAAAAGCAACAGCTGGGAGTTACGAACTCGACCAGCGCTATTCTACCCCTCTATCTCAACAGAGAGCTCTAAACAAACACAAAGTAGAATCTGAACACTTACCCCAACAAGCTAGGACGGAACGCTAACAGACTACAGAATGGAGATATCTTTGCGCACCTCACCAGTGTCAAGAAAACGTCCGAAAGCAATATCCAAACGAAGCGTCTCAGCAAGAGGAGTCCAACGCTACCACTGTCACTTCAATCGGAGCTGTCTATCGTCGGCAATCGAAGGAGATAAGGTTCGGTGAATAGTAGCTAGAGTATCGCGACAGAGATATACAATCGGGAAATATTCTAAGTGTCGGGAACAATAATAGAGAACTAGGGCTAAGTCCCCTATTTAAATCACACAGCTGACTAAAACTGGAAACAGATCCACCAAAGTTAACACAACTGATATTTCCGCTCGCATCCAGATCTCGCAACAGATCTCAATCTATGCCAAAACAACGATCACTTAAACCAAACGACGTCGCAGAGAGTTACTGTCGCAGTTGGACACGATACCCGCTACTCAATGCTGAACAAGTAACCAACATCTATTCACAACGCAACATCATATCTCTCACACAACTGAAGACCAACGCTGCTCACTGCTGAGTCTCCTCCGTTAATTCAAAACGCTGTCGTTCCAACTAATCCAAACGACGACGTACCAACACCCGCTACTAAAAACACGCTAGGAGACATCTGAATGCCCATGATATCAGACTTCTCCTCTAAACTGAAAATCAACAATCCAGCGACAACTTCTCACGTCACCACTGCTGAACGCTAGCACTACAGCGATGACACACGCTAACTTCTGAACAGATCTCAAGCCAAAACTCTAACTCTCCAGACTTGATCCAAGGACTAAAAAAAACCCGGTAGCTTCTTCAAGCACAACTACGCAAAGATGATCTCAATAAAACCCGATTAATTAACTCAATTAATCTCATCAGCTTTTTGGGTCTCACATCTCTCCCCAACTAAAACATGATTTCGTCCTCGAATCAAGCAACTTAAGATCAAGAGTTAAAGATAACTGGGAAAAGAACTTAAGAAAACATATTCCGAGAAGTAACAAATAACCAACTACTGGAATCTGATACAACACTCACTCAAACAGATGCGGCCACTCACGCTGCATCTTCTCTTCCAGTTCCCAAGTAGCTTCTTCCCTACCATGTTTGCTCCACTGAACCATCACCAAAGGAATAGTTTTGTTCCTCAGCTGTTTCTCTTTTCTATCCAAGATCTGCAAGGGATATTCCACATAGCTCAAAGTCCGATCTAACTCCACCTCGTCAGTTCTCAACACATGATCTGACTCATACTTCCTCAACATCGAAACATGAAACACATCATGTAAGGAAGCCAAATCTGGTGGCAACAGCAAGCGATAAGCCAAAGGGAAAATACTCTCAGCTATCTCATAAGGACCAACATAACGAGGAGCTAACTTTCCCTTGAGACCAAATCTCATAACACTGTGGAAAGGAGAAACCTTATAGCTGTTATTGTAGGAAAACTCAACCAAACACAACGAGTCTTGCCAGATACCACTAAAGTCCATCACAACAGCTCTTAACATATCCTCTAAAATCTGCATAGTTCTCTCTGATTGACCAGCTGTCTAGGGGTGATACGCTGTACTCATAGCCAATCTAGTACCCAATGCTGTTTGCAAACTCTTCCAAAACCTGGAAGTAAATCGAGGATCACAATCTGAAACAATCAAAACTGGCACACCGTGCAAACTCACCACGAAATCTATGTACAACTTCGCCATCTTCTTCAAAGAATAGCTCATGTTGTAGGGAATGAAGTGCGTAGACTTTGACAATCTGTCAACTATCACCCAAACTGCATCACAATCTCTGCTGGAATGAGGCAAATGCGTGACAAAATACATAGCTATGTGCTCTTAATTCCATTGGGGCACCTCTAAGCTTTGCAACAAACCACCGGGTTTCATTCTTTCTGCCTTGACTTGCTGACAATTCAAACATCGGGCTACAAAATCAGCAACATCACTCTTCAAATCTGCCCACCAGTAATGTTGCTTCAAGGCATGATACATCTTCCTTGCACCAGGATGGACACTGTATCTACTGCAGTTCACTTCTCGCAAGATCTCTTCCTTCAAATCAATCATATTTGGCACAACCAGCCTGCCACGAAGCCTCAAACAACCATCAGAAGAAACAGAGTAGTCCTCCAACTGACCAGCTCTCACCTTCAGTTTTAACTCATGGATGGATGGATCAGTCCTCTGAGCTGCTCTAGTGCTAGCAACAATCTGTGGCTCAACTTGAAAAGAAGACACCACAACAAAATCCTCAGCTGGGTAATAACGCCAACCAGTAGTGCTTAGATGCTCATGGACCTTAGAAATCTGCATCGAAGCCAACATCGCATCTTGAGCCTTTCTGCTCAATGCATTAGCAACTACATTCATCTTCGCAGGCTGATAGGTGATCTCACAATCAAAATCCTTAAGCAGATCCATCCATCTATGCTTTCTCATGTTCAAATCGGACATAGAAAAAAGATACTAAAGACTCTTGTGGTCGGAGTACACCACAAACTGCTCACCATACAGATAGTGGCGCCAAATCTTCAAAGCAAAAACCACTGCTGCTAACTCCAAATCATGAACTGGGTAACGAGTCTCATGCGGTTTCAACTGACGAGAGGCATACGCAATGACTCGACCATTCTGCATCAACACACAACCCAATACATTCAAGGAAGCATCTGCACAAACAACAAAACCACCTGAACCACACGACAAAGCTAACACAGGCGCAGTAGTGAGCTTCTCTTTGAGCAACTGAAAGTTATTCTCGCATTGCTCAGTCCACACAAACCTCTTGTATTTCTGAGTCAACTGCGTCATTGGCTTAGCTATACTAGAGAATCCCTCTATAAACCACCGATAATAGCCAGCCAAACCCAAGAAACTACGAATCTCAGAAACATTCTTGGGACGCTCCCAGTTAATCACTTCCTCAACCTTACTGGGATCCATAGAGATACCATCAATAGAAATCACATGACCCAGAAACACAACTCGGTCTAACCAGAACTCGCACTTAGAGAACTTATCATACAGCCGCGAGTCTCGAAGCTTCTTAAGAAACAACTTCAAATTCTATTTGTGCTGCAACGGAGTCTTAGAGTACACCAAAATGTCATCGATAAACACAATCACAAACTGATCTATGAACTCTCTAAAGACTCTATTCATCAAATCCATGAAAACTGCGGGAACATTAGTCAAACCGAAAGGTATAACTAGAAACTCATAATGCCCATACCTCGTACGAAACACAGTCTTCTCAACATCCTGCTCGCGGATGCGCAACTGATGGTACCCCGAACGAAGATCGATCTTAGAAAACACAGCCGAACCCTGAAGCTGATCAAACAAGTCATCGATCCTAGGCAAAGGATACTTATTCTTCACTGTCGCCTTATTCAACTTCCTAAAGTCGATGCACATCCTCAGCAACCCGTCTTTCTTCTTAACAAACAAGATAGGCGCTCCCCACGGAGACATACTCGGTCTAATGAAACCCTTCTCCAGCAAATCACTAAGCTGAACCTTAAGCTCCCTCAACTCAGTAAGCGCTAAACGATACGGAGCTCGCGATATCCGAGCTGTACCAGGTACCAACTCAATGCTGAAGTCTATCTCCCTCCTCGGAGGGAAACCAGAAATCTCCTCAGGAAACACATCCGGGAAATGTCGAACCACGGGAACCCTACTAAGCTCTACGCTCGAAGAATAAGACGCATCTAAGGCATAGATCATAAAACCAACATTCTCTAGCGACAACAGGCTAAACATCTCCATCGCAGAGACTAAATGAATCGTCAACTTTGAATCTTGGCCGTAGAAATTCCATTTCTCGCCAGACTGGGGCCTAAATCGCACAATGCAATGCAAACAATCCACAGTGGCCCTATAGCTAGACAACACGTCCATACCCACGATACAATCAAAAATCCCACATCACTAGCCTGATCAGGTTGGCTAACAACACACTCTCGCCAAACCTAAGAACGCGATTTAACAAAATCTCTTGGGAAACAAGCTAGCACTGGCAGGAGTCGCAACAGATACAACATCACACAAATATGTGGTACGCAAACCATGCTCAACCACAAATGCATCAGCAATAAAAGAATGTGATGCTCCTGTATCAAACAACACACGCGCAGGAAAATAAAAACAAATCAAGTACCTGCAATAATCCCTCCGCCTGGCATGCCCTCCGCCTGCTCCCTAGTCATGGCATTCACTTGGGCAAACTGAGGTCCAAAAAACTGAGGATGGGAAGATTGTCCAAACCGCGAAGGACCAGGCTGCTGAAACGGCCTAAACTGAGGCTCCCCTAACCTCTGTTGTGGCTACTTGTTGCTGCTGTTGCTTACCGCGAGGTCTAAACCTCTGATGTCCAAACTGTTGGGCTACTTGTTGCTGCTGTTGGGGTGGCTGAGACGACTGCACAAACTGGGAAGGTTGCACTCCCGGAACCACGGGACGACCACCTTGCACTCCTTGCGGCCTAACACGCGACCGACAATTCTGCAGTTCTTCCTCAATGTCTATAGCCCTGTCCACCGCTTCTACATAGCTCACCGGTGAACCCGCCAACACAAACGAATACAGCTCTTCATTGAGCCCCTCCATGAACTTGTTCCTCTTCGCCTTCTCTCGACCAGAAACATGCGGAACATAGGCAATAAGAGAAGAGAATCTCCGGGCATACTCACCCACAGACATAGAACCCTGAACCAGGTTATCAAACTCTCGCTCCCTGGCGTTCACAAAAGATTCCGGAACGTACTCCTGACGAAAGGCAGTACAAAAGCTACTCCACGAAATCCCCACGCCTGTCTCCTCGAGAGTCCTAGAAGCCCTCTCCACCAACGCTCGGCACTTCTTCTCAACTGAAACGTAGCCAATCTTGAACCATTCTCTTGCAAGCCTTCCAAAGAGGAAGTGAATGTGGATCTCGATCAGACACTATCGAAACCGGAACTCCATGCAATCTAACCACGTGATCAACGTACAGTCTTGCCATCTTCTTCATGGAACATCTCACATCATGGGGAGTAAATGAGTTACAAAATCCATAGAGACGTGCTCCCAATTCCATTGAGGCACTTCTAAACTCTACAGCAATCCACCAGGTCTCATTTTCTCAGCCTTGACCTGTTGGTAATTCAAAAATCGAGCTACAAATCCAGAAATTTCATTCCTCATACCTTACCACCAGTAGTGTGACTTCAAGGCGTTATACATCTTATTCTCGCCCGGATGCACACTATAACGGTTGCAATGGGCCTCGTTCATGATGATTTCTCTCAGATCAATCAGGTTTGGAACTAAAAATCTACCACGAAATCTCAGGCATCCAGCAGAAGTAACAGAAAATTTCCCGACTGCCCTTTCTGGGCTTTTATCTTCAACTCATGGATGTACGGGTCAGTCCTCTGGGCTGCACTAATGTCTGCGACCATCTATGGTTCAACCTAAAGGGAAGAAACTATGAAGTACTGATCATCTGGCTGAAAACGCCATCCACAAGTCCCCAAATGCTCGTGGACTTTTGAAATTCTCAAAGATGTTAGCATCACAGGCTGGGCTTTCCTACTCAAAGCCTCATTCGTCCAGGATGATACTGAATCTCTTAGTCAAAATCCCTGAGCAACTCCATCCAAAGACGCTGTCTCATATTCAGATCTGACTGAGTGAATATGTACTTCAAACTCTTGTGGTATGTGTACACCACAAATTGCTCGTCATACAAGTAATGACGCCAAATCTTCAAGGCAAAAAAAAATAGAAGCCAGCTCTAAATCGTGAACGGGGTTTCTCGTCTCATGGGGTTTCAACTGTAGAGAAGCATAAGCTACCACTCACCCGTTTTGCATCAATACACAGCCCAAACAACTCAGAGAAGGATCGGAACAAACAAAAAAACCTCCAGAACCCGAAGGTAAATCCAGTAGTTGCTTGTATTTCTTTCCCCAGTTATCTTGGACTCTTGTTTTGGAATTGATCTATTTCGAGGATGAAATCCTGTTTAGTGGGGGAGAGATGCGATACCCGAAAGCTGATGAGATTAATTGAGTTAATTAATCGGGTTTTGTTGAGATCAGCTTTGAGTTGTTGAGCTTAGAGAAGCTATTGGGTTTTGTTTTAGCCCTTGGAACAACTTTGGTTAGTTGAGTTCTTTTGTGGAAGCTGTTCAGTAGTTAGCGCAGGTCATCGCTGAATGTTGGCGCTCAGCAGTGGTGATGTCAGCAGCTATCGCTGAGTGGTTGTTTCAGCATTTGTGGCGAGATCAGCAGTCGCTGAGCAGTAGCGAGTGCTCTAGCGTGTTTCGGTAGCGGGTGCTTCTACGTCGTCGTTTGGATTAGTTGGAACGACAGCGTTTTGGGGTTAGCGAAGAAGATCATTTGTGAGTTGCGTTAGCGTCAGCTGGGTGAGAGAACTGTTGTTGCGTTGCTAACAGCTGTTGGTTAGTATTCAGCAGTGAGTAGCGGGTGACGTGTCCAGTTGCGACAGTAGTTCTTTGCGACGTTGTTTGAGTTAGTAGCGATCGTTGATTTGGCTTAGTGAGTGATCTGTTGCAAGATCTATTTTGCGAGCGGGAATATCAGTTGCGATAGTTTAAGTTGTCGGTGGAGCTGTTTCCAGTTTCTGTCAGCAGTGAGATTTAATGGAGAGCTTGGATTTGTTCTCTATTATTGTTCCCGACACTTAGAATATTTTCCCGATTGCCAAATTATGTCGCGATACCCTAGCTACTGTTCCTCGAACCTTATCTTCTTTGATTTCCGGAGGTAGGAAGCTCCAACGAAGGCGAGAGTGGTACCGTTGGACTCCTCTTGCTGAGACGCTTCGTTTGGATATTGTTTTCGAATGTTTGATTTAAGCTGGTGAGGTGTGCGAAGACATCTCCCTTGTGTATTCTGTTGGCATAAGCGTCGGATATCGCTCCTAGCTTTTTGGGGTAAGTTCAGATCCTGCCTTTAAGCTTTTTAGAGCTTTCAGTGATGTTTGATGAGGTATGATAGCTCTGGTTGAGTTGTAACTCCCGGATGTTGCTTTTCTGTGCTTCGGTCTTTGAGCAGTTGTTGTGTTGCCGTTGAGCAGGTGGTGGATCTGCGTCATTGTGGAAATCTGCTTTGTTATAATTATAGCTTAAAAGACTTGAGGTACGGATGTGAGCTTGTTTACATCTTAAGATTTAGCATGGATTATATGCTTGCCTGCTGTGTATGCTCTGTGCTGTTATTACTTGTGTCTGTGTTATAATATAAGCTGTTGCATTTGCATACACACATATTGCTGTCGAGCCCTGTTTTGCTTGCTATGCATGTTCTGTTGAATTGTGAGTACCAGGATGCTATGTTCAAGGATGAGCAGGTAGTTCCTGTATACCTTGGAGGCTGAGCGGGTAAATCCCGTACCTCAATCTCCCTGCTGGGTTTGTTAGCTGCTATGAGCGGAGTGGGTAGCTCCCACATCTCATGAGTGAGCAATAGCAGGTGGAGCTGGTTGTTAGCATATGGTATGGTGTACTGGAGATGAGTGGGTATCTCCCATGTGCTCAGTATACCCGTGGCCACTACTGATTTTTACTTTGATCAGATCTTACTGTTGAGCTGTTGTTGCGATCCTTTGGCTCCCTGCTTTCGATTGTAGCCTTGATTCCTTGCATAGAATGAGCATATTTATCTGTGTTTTCCTTGTGCTGTTTATGCTGCTCTCCGTACTGGGGGTTTGACCCCGAGGTCCTGGTGTTGTTGCCTGTGTATTGTTCTCAGGTTTCTCTGCTGGTCGTGGCATTGACCCAGCTGGAGGTGCCCCAGGAGGTGGATAGAGTGTCCCATTTAGCGTATAGCATATATGTACTAGTACTGTTAGCCGGGGAATGCCCTGTTCTTGTGGGATTGTGTTATCCGCTGTAGTACTGGTAATTGTGTTTGTATAAATGCTGTACTATTGTATCGTATATTTGTAAACTGGGATATTTTAAGTATGATTGTATTTTAAATTATATGTTTTAAACCGTCAGACCAAAAGCGAAAATTTTAAGCCACTTTTTGTATGCTTCCGCTATGTTTGCGTGGTTTAACTCTGAGTAGAGCACAAGGCCTGACAGGAAATCACCTTATAATCTTGCATTAAGACACCACCCAATCCTGTCTTTGATGCGTCTGTAAAAATCGTTTAGTTTCCTTTTCCAGATGGAAAGTTAAACCAAGGGCTTCTATCAATTCTTTCTTTAATCTCTCGAAACTGAACTGACATTGTGGTGTCCAAACATACCTAATATTCTTCTTGATCAATGATGTTAAAGAGATAGCTATCTTTGAAAATCCGTCAATAAAACGTCGGTAATAACCTACAAGTCCTAAGAAACTATGAATCTCGTTAATGCTCCTAGGTACAAGCCGCTCCCGGACTGCTTCTACTTTTGATGGGTCTACTTCTACACCGCTCTTAGAGATTATATGACCAAGAAACGCAACCTTTTCAAGACAAAATTACATTTACTAAATTTAGCAAAAAGTTGCTTAGTCCTCATAATTTGTAGCACACATCTAAGCTGATCTGACTGTTCGATTCTTTTCTTAGAATAGATTAGGATGTCATCTATAAACACTATTACGAATTGATCTAAGAAATGTTGAAACACTCTATTCATTAAATCCATAACGCAGCGCATTTGTTAACCAAAAGGGCATCACTAGAAATTCGTGATGTCCATAACGCGTTCTAAAAGCAATTTTGTAGGCATCTGTCTCCTTAATCTTTAACTAATGATATCCTGAGCGGAGATCAATCTTAGAGAATATAGCTGCACCTTGTAAATGATCAAAAAGATCGTCGATCCTAGGGAGAGGATACTTATTCTTGACTGTTAACTATTCAACTCCCTATAGTCGATGCATAATCGCATACTACAGTCCTTTTTATTGACAAACAGCATTTGAGCTCCCCATGGTGAAGTGCAATGACGAATGAAACCTTTGAATAATAGATCTTGGATTTGATCATTTAACTCCTTCAGCTCTGTAGGAGCAAGTCTATATGACGGCTTAGATACTTGAGCAACTGGTATTAAGTCAATCGCAAATTCTAGCTCCCGATCTGGTGACAGACCAAATATATCTTCTGGAAATACGTTAGGAAATTCATTCACTACTTCAATATCTTCCAGGTTATACTTCTTATCTTTTACTATTGATAGCGCACTAACTAGAAATCCTTGATATCCCTTATTTAAATTATTCTGGGATTTCAGGGCTGATATAAGCTTAGGAGTTATGTTGAGTCTATCAGTTTGGAACAGAAATGAGTTTTTACTGGGTGGTTTGATCTCAACGGTCCTTTGTTTAAAATCTATAATTGATCCATACTTAGTTAACCAATCCATTCCCGAAATTAAATCAAACTCAAGCATATGTAATACTATTAAATCTGCATAAACGATATACCCCTGCATCTTAAGATCTAGGTTGTGAAAAATATATTTGGTTAATAAGCTTTCTCCCAAAGGAATGTTAACACAATAACCTATCTCTAAAACTTCAGGTCGAATAGATAGTTTCTTAGCAAAAACTACTGATATAAATGAATGAGTAGCACCAGAATCTAACAAAGATAAAGTAGGCATACATGCGACAACAATTTTACCTGTAACTACCGTAGAGTCTAGTTGAGCCTGATCTGTTGTCATTACATAGGCCCTACTGGTGATGAGTTGCTTGGAATTGGGACAATACATGGACATGTGGCCTGACTTGCCACATTTATAACACACGCCTTGACTAGATCAACACTGACCAGCATGATTCTTTTGACAGTTTGGAAAAATTAGCCTGTTATCTATCTTGGGAACTGTGTTGATGTTAGAGTAGATGCCCAACTAGCCAACTTAAGGCGTGTGGGTTTTTATTGACTCTTGTATATGACAGTATTTATATATGTTATTCGCATTTCTTTATGGCATTCTTTATTTTCATTATGTTATATAATGTTAACAATTGCGTTGGATAGAGACCTAGAATGCACCATAGTGTATGTTAGATGAGATAGTGGATATTATGGCTATAATGAAATACATCTAATAGTCACTGTGCATTCTGAATTCGTTCCTAGTCGAT
>KQ987325.1:16477-33852 GCA_001598015.1 Dorcoceras hygrometricum
ACTGGATTCATGATTCCCGCACGGAAACTGAGCTCAATGTGTTGAGCATATGAGGAGAATTTTAGGGAGTGCGACTTGCTAAAAGTCAACAGGGGTCAAATTGCGATTTCCCACTGTTGAGGGGCAAAACTGTCATTTTGGACTAAGTAATCTGAAAAATTGTTTTCGCATCATAATATTCAGTTTTGGAAACTGATTCAATCGGTCCGATCTAATCGTCGATCGGAATTATGATGAAGCCACGGTGATGCAGATGAACCGAATGTTCATATATTGGACTGCGCCCGCCCCAGGTCCAGTGGGCCGGTTCAAACCCATCATACCTATACTTAGTCTTGACCTAGGGCAACTAATGAATGATTCTCTCACAACCCTAGCCTCCAAGCTCCAAAAACCGCCGCCCCCCTCCTCTCAAACCTCACGCACGGCCGGCGCGCCTCCGCCGTGCCGCCGCCGTCCGTTTTTCGTGTGATCGGACTTGTTTCGATCACCGCGACGAGGAGATTATGTCCATGGCAAAATATGTCAGATCTTATAGTGCAGATTGATGGAGGAAGATTGATTCCCGTCGTGGACCTGATTGACGATCTACCGCCGCCTACCGTTTGAAGTGCCGGTTTACTCGTGAAACTGGTCGGAGCCAGGCGCCTAGACGCCAGCAAGGTAGCAATTTGATAAACACCCTATGAATGTTTATTGATTTTTGAATGTATTGGACGTTTCTCGGGGCAAATTTTGATTTCCGCTGCGCCCCCGGGGAAACGGGATCCGGATCCGCCATTGTACGCCAACAGTTGATCGGTTGGGCTTGTAGGGGTCTTTGTCCCTGAGACATATGCTAGTTGTTATTGGGAGTCTTGGATTGTAACTCCCAGGGATTTCTCTACATAAATTTCTTGCCTTAGTATTTATTTCTATTAATAGTATTGAATTAATTTTTATGATTATGCATTAGTATTCAGTTATATGATATTATGATGAGTTCTTTTAGAACTTTGATTTAGATGGTTCGAGGCCGGATAGGGATGACGGGAACACCGAGATAAAAGTGTTTTTTTAAAAAAAATTCATTCTAGAGATCTCATCTATGCCTTAGAAGGTTCTTTTTTATATAGGTGAACATTGTTAAGGATTTTCGGAAAGGTTTATTGAGGTGTAATGATGTTATATGAGGTTTGATAAATATTATTTGGAGCAGTATGAGGTAAAAATAAAATGTTTTGAACGATGGGCCTTGATTGTGGAAATCTATGACGGATATTGGGCCGAAAAAGTACCGTGTGGCAATATCAACTTGATGCATAACGGACTCCAAAAACCACTGGGGTGCCTTACATTGACGGGACTGGATTCTAGAAAAGCATTGGGATGCCTTTCCAAGCCTAGTACTATGGTTTTATTGCTTGATCAAGCGACTCGAGGATTTGACAGTTCACAGTCGAGAAACGGAGTTCATCCAAAAATGCTTGTTTTATAATTCTTTAAATTCATATGCATGATTTTGAGGAAAATGATTTGAGAAAAAATGATACTCCTTTTTATCGCATTAAATGTTTTAAAATGAAAAGGGTATTTGAGTACAAATATTTTAATGCATGTGGGTGTATTATGTAGTACTTGCTATTTCCAATCTTGTACTTGTTGAGTCTTTAGACTCACTACGTTTGATTGATGCAGATGACACAGAGGCTGAGATCGAGGGGCAGGATCCTTGAGCAGACGACAGTCAAGCGTGGCCCGACCCAGTGACCATTTTATTCCGCACTAGTTTGAGAAATAGACATTTATTTTGAGGTCGAGATGAATATTTGATTTTTGAGGGATAAAGTTTATTTTATTGCGCTTCTAAATTTAGATGGTAATCATTTTTTTTGAGCATATCGAATTTTATATTATTACTATTGTTGTTTTGAATTCCCAGGATTTTGGAATAATTAAGTTTATATGGTTAGGATTCTCTTGAGTATCTTATCTGTTTTAAAAAAAAAATTTCCTAAATTTTATTTCTTTAGGAATTTGCTTTTATCTTTTTAAAATATTAGGAATAGAGAGTTAGGGTGTTTCAAGTTGGTATCAGAGCATGGTTCTGGTTTGGGTTGTTCCTACAGCTGACTGCAAGAAACTCAAGGAGTCTCTCCTCGAAGTCTGTAAGTCTTAGTGTTTAACTGCTTTAAATACCGGCTTCTTTATCGTTATTGGATGCATACTATCTTGAGGCGTTGATGTATTTTAATGAGATTGAGGTTTTATATTATTATTATGAGATTGGTTATTTATATGACTTTACTGTATTAAGGCATGTTGAGACTAAGTAGTGAATATTGTTACAAACCCCAGATGCCTCATAGACGCCAAGCGACCCCACCACAGATACCACCACCGCCACCCCCTCTGAGATCTAGTGAGCCGGTCTTGGCAGGACTTGCACAGATTCTGCGGCAGAATTCCGGTACTTCACATGCAGCACAGGTGGAGCTACCTTATGAGAAGTTTAGGAAGTTGGGACCCCGAGAGTTCTCGGGTTCCACTGACCCGTTTGTTGCTGAGGAGTGGGTCAGGTATATGGAGAACATCTTCCGTTACATGAGGCTGGAGGATGCTTCTAGGGTGAGTTGCTCTGTATTCCAACTGAATGGGGTATGTTGCTCTCTGGTGGGAGGGAGCAGAGAAGACTGTGAGTCCAGACATACTGGATTGGGCTGGATTCAAGAAACTATTCTACGACAAGTAATTCACTCCTGACGTACAGACAAAGCTGAAAAGGGAGTTCAGGAACCTCAGATAGGGAGACATGTCCGTCGCGGAGTACGTCAAGAATTTTGATAGAGGCTGCCAATTCCCGCCCCTTATTGCCAACGATCCTGCGGAGAAGTTAGACACTTCCTTGATGGTCTTAGTCCCATGATCCGCAGACCCACTGATTATGCCGATGCACTCAAGAGAGCTTTCAGGTCCGAGCGGACACTAAAAGACATCCGCACGCAAGCTCAAAAGAAGAGACCCTTCCAGATGCAGCCTCAGCAAAAGACTCAGGCCAAGAGGCCGTTTACTGGACCTCAGAGGCAGGACAGGGTTAGTATAATTTCGTTTAAGCAGTTATCCTTCCATGCAAATTTGGTGATGATTGGACTTGTTAGGAACAACGAGACTGGCACTGAGGCCCGCGCCTTTTGGGAGACCACAAAATCAGCAGGCGCCAAGACCCGGGCTGAAACGAACCAGACTCTAGAATTTTTTTTAAAACAATGCGGAATACATAAACTTAAAGTGTGGCTCGTTCCCTTTTAAAACATTTATAAATTATTTTCTCAACCATACTTCAAACATAAATGAAGGAATATTTAAAAACGTTAAAACATCCATACGATATAAAAATCACTGAGTAAAAATACTGAACATGTTTAAAACCAACATCTAAAAGGTGAATCATAAGAGAAGTGAAGCATGAAGGCGGTCACGGGGTACTGCTGCAGCAGGCGCTCAGAGGTCCTCACGGCCAGTCGGGGTAAACTCAGCAGGATCACCACCTGAACCATTTAAACCTAGTGAGCCTAGAGGCTCAGCATGCTTTATCTTGTATCATAACAAAGTACATACTAATAAAGTCGCATGCAAGCATATACTTGTAATAAAATAACGTTAAAACATGAATGCGTGCATGATCTTAAAATATTGCTTCATACATCTCATATCATAGCATAACATATAACGTATATAAGGCATGAAATAGCATAACATGAAAAACGTATGAGCTGTATCCCGAAGTGTGGACCATATTCGATTGATAAATCTATAAACCAACGTACGCGGCGGTGTGCTTCACCCGACCTTACCTCGAGATCCCTATATGTCACACCTCTATGTTGCCACTTCACCATGCCGTGAACACATGGATCCATAAGCTCGTAATACATGGAAACAGGAGTTCAATGGGCCCGGTATCCCGCATCCCCCATCATAAGTTGCCACAAATCATTCAATTCCCCGGGTTTTGTCTTTTAAAAGAACATGCCTTTTCATTCCATAAAACATTCATGATGCATGCATTTCGTAAAATTATGCAAGTTTAAAAGCTTAGCCCGCTAATGTATATTTAATCATTTCCTTTAAAATATTTACGTACGTATCATACTACATATATGATTAAATATACATTCACGGGCTTCTACATTTCTACTTCGGTCAAGTACTGGTTCAGGAGCCTGGCCCACTACTTCTAGACTTAAACTCAACCTTAACTTAGCCCATGACTTAAATGTTCACCTTTAAAATTTCCTAACACCTTCCAGTTTTGACTGCTTTCAATTTAATTTTGACTTTAGAAGTCAAAGGCTAATTTTGACTAATTTCCAAAATCAATTTTGACCTAAAATCAAAAGACTAATTTTGACTAATTTCAAAATAAATTTTTACTTAAGAAGATCAAATTAACCAATTTTTACTTTAAAAGAGGATAGCTTAAACAATTTTGACCCAATGACCAATTTTGACCAAAAGACCGATTTTGACAAAATTAAAATCCAATAGTCAAATTTTGACTCAATTAAAATTTCAAAGACTCCAATTTTGACTAAAAACTTGAAAATAAACATCAACTCCAATCAATTTAAAAGTTTGACTCAAATTAAAACCTTTGACTATTTTCTTTAAAAATAGACCTTCGACTTAAAAATTAAAATAACAGGTGCATAATTAAAATAACTCGGGTCAACTCTAAAATATTTTGACTCGAGACTCGATGAACCGACCCCAGTCCGATTGAACCAATCGATCCAGTCGAACCGGCCGGCCCATTCTAAGGAAGACCTAGCCCACGCCGCCACCCTAGCGCCACACCCGAGCAGAAACCAATCACCCACTTCGTTCTCCCTGGTCCGACACCATTGGCCGGAGCCCCGCCGGATGGACCTCACCCAGGTCCTGAAGGTTCCAGTGTGACCAACCATGGCCCCAACCATGGACTACAACACACGCACGAGGGCTGGGAACACGCGACATGCGCACGGCTCAAGGCGATGCACCACCCTTGTATAATTCTTGGTCCAGCCGTGGATTTGACACGAACCAGCTATCGAATCCCGACCTTGGACGTTGATAGACCACCCAAGGATCCCCATGGACCGCCTACACTCGAGCCACAGCCCCCAAGAGCAGCCCCTTAGCCGAAGAAATTCATGCAACAAATAGAAACGTAGTGAAACTTCATGTGATATTCATGGATCTCACTTCATGTGATATTCATGGATCTCAATTAAGGATGCATAGATCTGAATAGAACACAAACAATTCATGCATAATTCATTAAACAGCTTAATACGGCTTAAATGGTGAGAAATTGAAAAGATATTACATGCCTGGTTCGTAGAAAAGGTGGATCTGCGATTTACCGACGTTGTTGACACGAGATCGGGGCACAACCTCCTTTGGATCACCAAGCTTCACCCAGGGATGAAAGTTTCGAAAATTTGTGCTTTAGGGTAAGGGAGGGGACGGCTGGTTGTGTTTTGGAGGCTAGGTTTAGTGATAATTTTGTGTTATGAAAGAATTTGTTGTGACACATTTGACACCTATTGGTTTAATTAAGAAAAGGAAAGAAAAAGGACATGCTTGCCCCTCCATTTAATTGAAATGATAATTAAAACTTTGACTTGGCATTGAAAATGGCTACTTTCGAAATTGAAGTCCCCTCAAATTTTAAAACACCTTAAAATCCAATAAAACAGCACGTATAGACGAAAAATGAGTTCCCCTCCAAAATAATAACAAAAACCCCAATTTTCAGAAATTGTTGCTTAAATAAAATAAATTTATTCTTAAAAATCTAATAACTTAAAAATCTCAAATCATTTTCATTCCGGTCATCCTCAGTCTCGTCCACACGTCCGTAACTCAAACAGGCTGACAAGTCATGCATACCATGCATCATAAAATCATAAATAAATCATAAAAGACGACATGTAATAATCTAAAATTATTTTTCTCCTAGTCATGCACTCATTTCTACGTAGTCAGGAATTTCTAGGCGTCACACGGGCCCTCGATAGAGAAGCCCACATGCCAATCCTGCGGATGCCAGCATGTAGGAAAATGCTTAAAGGGAGCTGGAGTCTGCCAGGACACTTATCTTCTGAGTGCCCGCAACTATCACAGCCTGCCACAGGAGAGTATATGTGATGTAGGCTGAAGAGGCTGATCCAGACACCACACTGCTCATAGGTAACCTTACGCACAACGTTTTGTTTCTTGTGAACGGGAGATTGTGGACTGTGATATTTTATGAATAGAACTTGAGTATGGGTTGCGAATAGTATGGTTACAATTATATGCATGTGTGATGTCTACCAGATAGAGTAGTCGTATTAGGAGTAGCTACCAGAGCCTTGATCGATTCAGGGGCGACACACTCTTCATGTCTAAGAAGTTTGTACAGCGGATGGATATTGCTCGGGAGAGCCTGACGGAGCATATGTTGGTGACAATTCCATCTGGAGAGGAGCTACATATGGCCAGCATTGTTAGGAATCTTGAGATGGTGCTACAAGGATGTATCATTTTTGCAGATCTAAATGTATTCTCGATGCCAGAGTTCGATATCATTCTTGGGATGGACTAGCTAGAAGGTTATCGAGCCGTAATTGACTTCCATGGCAGGACTGTGGAGCTTAGATCCTCTAGAGGAGAATATTTTGTTTTCACGGTGGCTCGAGGCATGAGGAAACCTTGACTTATATCTTTCATGCAGGCGAGGAAGATTATCGATAGCGTCTGTCCGTCGTCTTAGCTAGCATCACGATGACTAATTTAGCTGAGAGCCCGTCACTTTCAGACATGGAAATTGTAAGAGAGTATTCAGACGTCTTTCCTGAGGATATTGCAGGAGTCCCACCGGAGCGAGAGATGGAGTTCTCTATTGAGTTGTTGCCAGGTACCGTGGCGATCTCTAAGGCACCGTATCGTCTTTCTCTCACCGAGACGAAGGAGCTGATGGAGAAAATTCATGAGTTGTTGGATAAGGGTTTTAGTCGTCCGAGCGTATCCCCTTGGGGTGCACCCATTCTATTTGTGAAGAAGAAGGATGGGAGTATGCGGATTTGCATTGATTATAGGGAGCTGAATGCAGTGACTGTTAAGAATAAGTACTCCTTGCCACGAGTAGATGATCTCTTTGACCAGTTGCAGGGAGCATCAATTTTCTCAAAGATAGATCTGCGATCTGGATACCATCAGCTGAAGGTGAGGGAGTCTGATGTGCATAAGACGGCATTCAGAACGCGCTATGGGCATTACGAGTTCTTGGTTATGTCCTTTGGATTGACTAACGCTCCAGCGGTGTTCATGGATCTCATGAACCGCGTATTTCAGCCGTACCTTGACCAGTTCGTTATCGTCTTCATTGATGACATACTTATTTATTCGAGGAGCAGAGAGGAACACAGCCAGCATCTGCGGAATGTTTTGGGAGTACTGAGGGAGCGGAAGCTGTACGCAAAATTCAGTAAGTGTGAGTTTTGGTTAGAGAGAGTGACATTTCTTGGGCACATCATTTCTAGCAGAGGTGTGGAGGTATATCCGTCTAAGGTAGAGTTAGTTAGAGAATGGGCAGTGCCGAAGAACGCATCTGAGATTCGCAGCTTTCTAGGGTTGGCAGGGTATTATCGAAAATTCATCAAGGGCTTTTCCTCCATTGTAGTGCCCTTGACTGCTTTGACGAAGAAGAATGCCAAGTATATCTGAAGCCTGGATTGCCAGTAGAGCTTCGATACTTTTAAGCAAGCTCTCATCTCAGCACCTATCTTAGATATGCCATCAGGGAAAGGAGACTTCATGATTTACACTGATGAGTCTAAGCTAGGCCTAGGCGCAGTCTTGATGCAGAATGACAAGGTAATAGCTTACGCCTCGAGACAGCTGAAGACGCATGAGAAGAATTATCCGACACACGATCTGGATCTAGCACAGTAGTTTTTGCACTTAATATTTGGAGGCATTATCTTTACGGAGAGAAGTGCAAGATCTTCACCGACCACATGAGCCTGAAGTATTTCTTCACACAGAAGGAGCTGAACATGAGACAATGGAGATGGCTAGAGTTGGTGAAGGATTATGACTGCGATATTAGCTACCACCCGGGGAAAGATAATGTGGTGGCCGATGCCTTGAGTAGGAAGACCGCAGTTATTGCACATCTGACAGTTTCAGTGCAGAGGGAGATTCAAAATTTTGGGCTAGAGGTCTACACTGCAGGGAGAGCGCCTAGACTGAGTTCGATGACTATTCGGTCCATGCTATTAGACCGCATACGTGATATTCAGTCCAGTGACGAGCAGTTGCAGAATTGGAGACTAAGGGATGAAGAGAAGGGCAGTGGACTCTACACAGTGAGCGACGGGATTGTGAAGTTTAGAGGTCGATTTTGGGTTCCTTCAGGTGATGCACTGAGGGAGCTGATTATGACGGAGGCTCATGCGTCACCATACTCCGTGCACCCAGGGAGCACTAAGATGTACAGAGATCTACAACAGTTGTATTGGTGGCCAGGTATAAAACTAGACATCATCCAATTTGTGTCTGAGTGCTTGACCTGCCAGCAGGTCAAGGTAGAGCATTAGAGACCTGCTGGACTACTGAGACCACTCCCTATTACTGAGTGGAAGTGAGAGAATATTTCGATGGAATTTATAGTGGGACTGCTGAGGTCGGTCAGAGGCTCGAACTCTATGTGGGTGATTGTGGACCGACTCACCAAGTCAGAACATTTTCTTCCGTGAAGACCACCTTCACCATGACACAGTATGCCGAGTTATACATCAGAGAGATTGTAAGACTACATGGGATACCAGTTTCGATAGTCTCTGATAGAGATGCTCGCTTTACATCGGCTTTCTAGAGGAGTCTTCACGCTTCACTAGGGACGAAGCTGCAGTTCAGCACCACTTTTCACCCACAGACAGATGCACAGACTGAGAGGGTGAACCAGATATTGGAGGATCTACTACGAGCTTGTGCCATTGATTTTCAGGGGAGTTGGGAGAGCAAGCTACCACTAGTAGAGTTTGCATACAATAACAGCTTTCAGGCCTCCATAGTCACGGCACCATACGAGGAACTCTATGGGAGGAAGTGTAGGTCCCCAATTCATTGGGATGAAGTCGGAGATAGAGCAGAGATTGGACCAGAGATAGTTCAGCAGAAAGCTGCCATAGTACTGAGGATCAGGGATAGGATGAGGACTGCGAAGAGTAGGCAGAAGAGCTATGCTGATCTGAGACGGAGAGAGCTGGAGTTTTTTGGTAGGAGACCATGTATTAGTGAAGGTAGCACCCATGAAGGGCATGATGAGATTTGGAAAGAGAGGGAAGCTGGCTCCCATATACATAGGACCCTTTGAGATCCTCGACAAAGTGGGGACGTTAGCTTATCGGGACGCACTACCACTGAGCCTGGAAGTGGTACATAACATCTTTCACATATCCATGCTCCTGAAGTATGTACCGAACCCCTCTCATGTGATGAGCGTTGAGCCTCTACAGCTATCTCCATAGCTGGCGTTTCAGGAGCGCGCTACTCGGATCTTGGGAAGACAGGACCGGAAGCTACGCAATCGGACCATTCCCATGGTCAAAGTCCAGTGGCTGAACCATTCGGAAGAGGAAGCTACGTGGGAAGTAGAGATTGATATCAGGGAGCACTACCCAGATCTATTCGGTAAGTTTTCGAATTTTGAGGACGAAATTCTTGTTAAGGGGGAGAGTATTGTAACGCCCAGGAATTTTTCTACATAAATCGCTTGCCTTAGTATTTATTTCTATTCATAGTATTGATTTAATTTTATGATTATGCATTAGTATTCAATTATATGATATTATGATGAGTTCTTTTAGAATCTTTGATTTAGAAGGTTCGGGGCCGGATAGGGGATGACGGGAACACCGAGGTAAAAGTGTTTTTTTTCAAAAATTCATTCTCGAGATCTCATCCTAAGCCTTAGAAGGTTCTTTTTTATATAGGTGAACATTGTTAAGGATTTCCGGAAAATTTTATTGAGGTGTAATGATGTTATATGAGGTTTGATAAAGATTATTTGGAGTAGTATGAGGTAAAAATAAAATGTTTTGAACGATGGGCCTTGACTGTGGAAATCTATGACGGATATTGGGCCGGAAAAGTACCATGTGGCAATATCAACTTGACGCGTAACGGACTCCAGAAAAGCACTGGGGTGCCTTACATTGACGGGGCTGGATTTCCATAAAAGCAATGGGATGCCTTTCCAAGCCTAGTACTATGGTTTTATAGCTTGATCAAGCGACTTGAGGATTTGACTGTTCACAGTCGAGAAACGGATTTCACCCAAAAATGCTTGTTTTATTATTCTTTAAATTCATATGCATGATTTTGAGGAAAACGATTTGAGAAAATTGATACTCCTTTTTATCGCATTAAATGTTTTAAAATGAAAAGGTATTTGAGTACAAATATTTTAATGCATGTGAGTGTATTATGTAGTATTTTCTATTGCCAATATTGTACTTGTTGAGTCTTTATTGTCAGGCCCCGTGCTAATTACTAACAATTAACACATAATAAGCGCATAAACACGGAAGCTTAAAATCAGGGCTTAAAAATTTTTCGAAATACAACGGGCCTGAACTCAATTCATACATTCAAATTATCGATAATTAAAATATGAGTTGACTCAAACTCATACGCAACAGGTAACAACATAATTTCAATCAAATACAGATCCCCAATACATGATAACACGGGACATCCCCCGGCTCAATACATATCATATACATAGACTGGGACTCAGGGACGCGGGGATCGACCAGCTGATCCTCCACTCTGTCCAGCTTGGTTGCCTGTATTTCTTGCAAATGGGCAACACAGACCCAAACAAAACAAAAGCAGGAAACAAGTACGAGGTCAAGCCTCAGTACGAAGAGCTATCAAACAGCTACGCATGCAACATGCTAACAATCAATGCAATGAAATGCATGTGGCTGTCAAAGGAAATCGATCAACTAGGCAAGTCTATCAACCGGAAAAACATATCAAGTCGCCTCAATACCACGGTCTATCAACCGGGAAATCATCTGTCCATGATCATCGGGGCCCGTCAGCCCATCACAGCTCGCAAATCTGTCAAGGCCCAATATGTATGCATGTATGCCAATCAATATCAATGCTCAATGCATACAAATCATAATACGTGAAAACAGAATATCAAGTTCAATCAATTCAACAGTTGTTCCACGTAAACACATAACAGCAACACCACACATTCCACAACATCGATTCAGTCATGTTCACGCTCAAGCTGAAAGTGCTGCTCAATTCGTACCTTTCTTCCTCAAATTACCTAACAGATTTCTCCTGGTTCAATTCGCGCAGCAGGAACTTCCTGGAAGCTGAAATCTGTTACAACATAGCTAATATCTTAGCTCAATTCTACTCATAATCATGTTAAACCTACAGCCAGAAGCTAATCCAAATTCTACACTTCTACGCAGGCTTAAACTACTAAAACAAAGCTCGAAATTCAAAGGACTGCTCACCCAAACGTTCACGCTAACAGAGGGTTCGCAAATCTCACGACACGAAGACACAAGGCACTTCACGTTCCTCCTCCGGCACTGATTCAGGGTTCAAAATGGGTAGAAAACTAAAGAGCTAAGCAATGGGAATCCAGCGCCACCAAGATCGTCAAAAACAGAGGCTGGATGCGATGGAAATCAGCGATGGAAAATCATGATGAATAGTAGCTATTTCGAGGGTTTGGAAAAGAGGAGATAAGAAATATCTGGTTCTCAAATAATCCTAAGTGTCGAACGACACTTCCATTTATAATCTCCCAAATCCAACGTCTGCTAATCATCAATTCAGTCGACAAGACCAGCAGGTATCGACCAGCAGGTATCATCTCTTTCTTTCGTTAAAACCAGCAGTAGCAACCAAATAAGCATTCGCAAAAAAACACTCCAAAAGACACCATTTCAACTTATCAAAACGACGCTGTAGCGTTAAATCAGCAGGCAGCAGATCTCTTCAAAACACCAACGACTGGTTCCAGCTGCAACATCCAAAACGCAGCGTTTAACTTAATCCATTATGTAGTATTTTCTATTGCCAATATTGTACTTGTTGAGTCTTTATTGTCAGGCCCCGTTCTAATTACTAACAATTAACACATAATAAGCGCATAAACACGGAAGCTTAAAATCAGGGCTTAAAAATTTTTCGAAATACAACGGGCCTGAACTCAATTCATACATTCAAAATTTCGATAATTAAAATATGAGTTGACTCAAACTCATACGCAATAGGTAACAACATAATTTCAATCAAATACAGATCCCCAATACATGATAACACGAGACATCCCCCGGCTCAATACATATCATATACATAGACTGGGACTCAGGGACGCGGGGATCGACCAGCTGATCCTCCACTCTGTCCAGCTTGGTTGCCTGTATTTCTTGAAAATGGGCAACACAGACCCAAACAAAACAAAATCAGGAAACAAGTACGAGGTCAAGCCTCAGTACGAAGAGCTATCAAACAGCTATGCATGCAACATGCTAACAATAAATGCAATGAAATGCATGTGGCTGTCAAAGGAAATCGATCAACTAGGCCAGTCTATCAACCGGCAAAACATATCAAGTCGCCTCAATACCACGGTCTATCAACCGGGAAATCATCTGTCCGTGATCATCGGGGCCCGTCAGCCCATCACAGCTCGCGGTAGACACTCATATCCAGTAGTCACCGCTCCGATGATAGCGTTGAACTGGTGCACAACATATCTGTTGATCAGCTCCAACGTGGCTTGGGTCATCAATAAAATCTGTCAAGGCCCAATATGTATGCATGTATGCCAATCAATATCAATGCTCAATGCATACAAATCATAATACGTGAAAACAGAATATCGAGTTCAATCAATTCAACAACTGTTCCACGTAAACACATAATAGCAACACCACACAGTCCACAACATCGATTCAATCATGTTCACGCTCAAGCTGAAAGTGCTGCTCAATTCGTACCTTTCTTCCTCAAATTACCTAACAGATTTCTCCTGGTTCAATTCGCGCAGCAGGAACTTCCTGGAAGCTGAAATCTGTTACAACATAGCTAATATCTTAGCTCAATTCTACTCATAATCACGTTAAACCTACAGCCAGAAGCTAATCCAAATTCTACACTTCTACGCAGGCTTAAACTACTAAAACAGAGCTCGAAATACAAAGGACTGCTCACCCAAACGTTCACTTTAACAGAGGGTTCGCAAATCTCACGACACGAAGACACAAGGCACTTCGCGTTCCTCCTCCAGCACTGATTCAGGGTTCGAAATGGGTAGCAAACGAAAGAGCTAAGCAAGGGGAATCCAGCGCCACCAAGATCGTCAAAAACAGAGGCTGGATGCGATGGAAATCAGCGATGGAAAATCACGATGAATAGTAGCTATTTCGAGGGTTTGGAAAAGAGGAGATAAGAAATATCTGGTTCTCAAATAATCCTAAGTGTCGAATGACACTTCCATTTATAATCTCCCAAATCCAACGTCTGCTAATCATCAATTCAGTCGACAAGACCAGCAGGTATCGACCAGCAGGTATCATCTCTTTCTTTCGTTAAAACCAGCAGTAGCAACCAAATAAGCATTCGCAAAAAAACACTCCAAAACGACACCGTTTCAACTTATCAAAACGACGCTGTAGAGTTAAATCAGCAGGCAGCAGATCTCTTCAAAACAACCAACGACTGGTTCCAGCTGCAACATCCAAAACGCAGCGTTTTAACTAATCAAACGACGTCGCTGCGCCTACACAAACAAATCCCAGTCGATGCACTTACAAAACCAGCAGGTATCGTACTGTTCCACGTAAACACGTAACAGCAACACCACACATTCCACAACATCGATTCAGTCATGTTCACGCTCAAGCTGAAAGTGCTGCTCAATTCGTACCTTTCTTCCTCAAATTACCTAACAGATTTCTACTAGTTCAATTCACGTAGCAGGAACTTCCTGGAAGCTGAAATCTGTTACAACATAGCTAATATCTTAGCTCAATTCTACTCATAATCACGTTAAACCTACAGCCAGAAGCTAATCCAAATTCTACACTTCTACGCAGGCTTAAACTACTAAAACAGAGCTCGAAATACAAAGGACTGCTCACCCAAACGTTCACGCTAGCAGAGGGTTCGCAAATCTCACGACACGAAGACACAAGGCACTTCGCGTTCCTCCTCCAGCACTAATTCAGGGTTCGAAATGGGTAGAAAACAAAAGAGCTAAGCAAGTGGAATCCAGCGCCACCAAGATCGTCAAAAACAGAGGCTGGATGCGATGGAAATCAGCGATGGAAAATCACGATGAACAGTAGCTATTTCGAGGGTTTGGAAAAGAGGAGATAAGAAATATCTGGTTCTCAAATAATCCTAAGTGTCGAACGACACTTCCATTTATAATCTCCCAAATCCAACGTCTGCTGATCATCAATTCAATTGACAAGACCAGCAGGTATCGACCAGAAGGTACCATCTCTTTCTTTCGTTAAAACCAGCAGTAGCAACCAAATAAGCATTCGCAAGAAAACACTCCAAAACGACACCGTTCCAACTTATCAAAACGACGCCGTAGCGTTAAATCAGCAGGCAGCAGATCTCTTCAAAACAACCAACGACTGGTTTCAGCTGCAACATCCAAAATGCAGCGTTTTAACTTAATCAAACGACGTCGCCGCGCCTACACAAACATATCCAGTCGATGCACTTACAAAACCAGCAGGTGCGTAAGGAAAACTCTCGCAGCTGGTTACCACGTGCGTAATAGACGCTTCACAAAACGACGACGGATGCAAACACCAGCAGTTGCATGTGGGAAACTCCTGCTGCTGGTTTCTCACTATGACGCAAGGCACACGCAAGCGTTACTATCAGCAGCTGGTCACTCCTATCTAACACAACTGCTGAATCTCCTAGTCAACACTCAAAAACGTTGACCAACACGTGTCGCTTCCTCAATCATTCTCGCGCCAAAAGCAATATCGGCCAGCAGCAACCCTTCGAAACGAACTAAAACCAGCAGATGCAACGCGTCACGCCTACGTCACCCTACCGATGCAAACACCAGCAGGTAGCTACAGTATCGTTGACCAGCGTTGACTTCACCAAATTTCGATATTTCTCGCTTCCTATACTAGCGCTGCGACTGATGAATCCGCAGGAACCATATTCCCTTTGTAATTCCCTCAAAAACATGTGATTAATCCCAAATTCAACTCAATTAATCACAAATCTAATTTCACAATCCTCACATTCTCCCCACCTTAAGGGATTTCGTCCTCGAAATCGAAGGAAAACTCGGGGAGGAAAACAATCAATCATGCAAATCAACACCAGCAGCTACTCAAATTCGAAGCTAAAACCAGAAATTTACCTGGAAATGTTGCACGATCAGTGTTCAAACAGATGAGGCCAATCTTGTCTCATCTTCTCCTAAACTTCCCAGGTCGCTTCTTCTCGGCCATGCTTGCTCCATTGGACCATCACCAACGGAATTATCTTGTTTCTCAGCTGCTTCTCCTTCCTATCCAAGATCTGCACCGGATATTAGACATAACTCAAGGTAGAATCCAGCTCAACTTCGTCAGTTCTCAAAACATGGGACGGATCCGGCTCATATTTTCTCAACATTGACACATGAAACACGTCATGCATCGCGGCTAACTCCTCGGGCAGCCTCAGTCTATAAGCCAATTGTCCAATCCGTTCGATAATCTCAAAGGGACCAACGAATCTGGTAGCCAATTTGCCCTTAAATCTGAATCTCATCACGCTCTTGAAAGGAGAAACTTTCAAAAATACTCTATCGCCAACCTCAAACTCTAGTGGTCGACGTCTACGGTTCGCATAGCTAGAGAAACGGTCTTGAGCAGCTTTCATTCTACTCCGAATCAAGTCAATTTGATCCTTCATGTGCTGAACAAACTCCGGTGTAGAAAGCTGTCTCTCACCAACTTCTTCCCAACAAATCTGGGATCTGCACTTTCGACCATACAACGCCTCAAACGGAGCCATTCCGATAGTGACCTGGTAGCTGTTGTTATACAAAAACTCTACCAAGGAAAGCGAATCATGCCAGCCACCGCTGAAATCCATCACTACTGCTCGCAGCATATCCTCTAAAGTCTGGATAGTCCGCTCAGACTGTCTGTCTGTCTGTGGGTGATAGGCTGTGCTCATCGCCAATCTCGAACCCATTGCTGCCTGCAGACTCTTCCAAAAGCGAGAAGTGAACCTCGGATCTCTGTCAGACACTATTGAAATCGGAACTCCATGCAATCTAACCACATGGTCGATGTACAATTTCTCCATCTTTTTCATCGAACACCTCACATCATAGGGTATGAAATGGGCTGACTTCGAGAGTCTATCAATCACAACCCAGATCGCATCGCATCCCCTACTCGATCGAGGTATATGAGTCCCGAAATCCATGGCGATGTGCTCCCAATTCCATTGAGGCACCTCCAAGCTCTGGAGCAATCCACCAGGTCTCATTCTATCAGCCTTGACCTGTTGGCAATTCAGACATCTAGCAACAAAAGCAGAAATGTCGCTCTTCATACCTGCCCACCAGTAGTGAGACTTCAAGGCATGGTACATATTTCGCTCGCCTGGATGCACACTGTACCGACTATAATGTGCTTCATTCATGAGGGTCTCCTTCAAATCAATCAGGTTCGGAACTACTAATCTCCCTGTGAATCTCAAACATCCATCAGAAGCAACAGAGAAATCATCAGACTGACCTGACTGCGCCTTAATCCTCAACTCATGGATATAGGGGTCGGTCCTCTGCGCCTCCCTGATGTTCATCACAATCTGCGGTTCCACCTGAAGAGAAGAAACAAAGAAATACTGATCACCCGGCTGGAATCGCCAACCAGACGTACTCAACTCCTCATGAACTTTCGAAATACTCAAGGATGCTAACATATCAGGCTGGGTCTTTCTGCTCAAAGCGTCAGCTACTAAGTTCACGCGCCCAAGCTGATATTGAATCTCACAATCGAAGTCCTTAAGCAATTCCATCCAGCGTTGCTGCCTCATGTTCAAATCTGACTGCGTGAAGATATATTTCAGGCTCTTGTGGTCGGTGTACACCACAAATTCTTCATCATAGAGATAATGCCGCCAAATCTTCAAGGCAAACACTATAGCAGCCAACTCCAAATCATGAACCGGGTACCTCGTCTCGTGAGGCTTCAGCCGTCGAGACGCATACGCGATCACGTACCCGTCTGCATCAAAACACACCTAAACCATCAGACGAAGCATCGGAGCACACC
>KQ987326.1:23085-44842 GCA_001598015.1 Dorcoceras hygrometricum
TTCATTTCAGCTGGTATTAGTCTTGCGACTGGTACTATTCTTTTATATAATCGTGTTAGCACTTTTTGACGCGCTAACGACGTCGTTCCTTTAAGTCATAGAAAGATCCGCAGGTAAGTCTTGTTATTTCATCGCTGATCACTTCAACGACATCGTTTCATTTTATATTTATTTAAAAGACCTCGCGACTGGTTCCTATTTGTTGCGACTGGTGCTGATCATTCAGCAGGTACAAGTCTTGCGACTGGTGCTATTCCTTTGCGACTGGTTTTCTTTCAACCAGTTCCATTTTAATGATATATTTCCAAAGTCGAATTCGATACTCAGTAAAGTTTTAAAATAGGAAGCAAATGTTTAAAATGATGGAACCCGATGATTTACAGGAATGTTTAAAGAAAGAATTGTTAAGGAACAAAAGATGTTTTAGATTATGGCATAGATAGTTACGGTCACCAAGGAGAAGGGTGAGAAGTTGTCTAGATGTCGACTGCCCTTTCATATGAGCTATATGCTAAAACTGATATCGGGAGTCATTTTGATCAAAGTGCAAATTGGACCACATAGAACTTATATGCCATGATCAACTGAAAATGATATTGAACTTAACAAGAAGCTGGGCTATCATCCCCTGTTTCTGCCATTGAATGTTTACTGAAATGTTTACGAAAATGACATTGTATATTGAAGTTCCTTAACGTATGAATTGTACAGATGTCTGTTTGCGTTTTATGAAATTGTTACTACTCAGATTTTACTTGCTGAGCCTTTAGGCTCACTAGCTTTTCAAATGGCGCAGGTACGACAACTGGTGGAGGAACAGCAGGTGAAACTTGAAAACCAGCAGATGGGTGGCGTTGTGTTTATCCAAGGCCTACGTTTTTCCGTGTCTAAGTTGTATCGTTTTGAATAGATTGTACTGTTAGATCAGTAGCGCAACGGTTGTAGATTTCCTTAGAATAGCAGCTGTTGTAATCGCAATTGCAAATTATCAACACAAATTGTTTTTCCGCAAATGTTTTTAGCAGTTAGCGCGCAATATCTTCCCCTGTTTCTGCCATTGAATGTTTACTGAAATGTTTACGAAAATGACATTGTTTATTGAAGTTTCTTAACATATGTATTGCACAGATTTCTGCCTGCGTTTTATGAAATTGTTACTACTCAGATTTTACTTGCTGAGCCTTTGGGCTCACTAGCTTTTAAAATGGTGCAGGTACGACAACTGGTGGAGGAACAGCAGGTGAAACTTGAAAACCAGCAGATGGGTGGCGTTGTGTTTATCCAAGGCCTACGTTTTCCGTGTCTAAGTTGTATCGTTTTGAATAGATTGTACTGTTAGATCAGTAGCAACGGTTGTATATTACTTAGAATAGCAGCTGTTGTAATCGCAATTGCAAATTATCAATCCAAACTGTTTTTCCGCAAATGTTTTTAGCAGTTAGAGCGCAATTTAAGTACCTGCTGATTCTTGAGCTTGTCGTTTGTTTTTTTCTTTCCAAGTTATAGGAAATACAGCCTATAGCGAATTATCTTTTAGTCCTTTTATTCGAAAATTTTTATTTACCCAATTCTCGTGGCCTCGTTGGGTTCGGGTGTCACAGTACTGGTTTCCCAGAGCTGCTTTCAACAAAACTGAAACCTAAGCCACATTTGTCATTCAAAGCTTCTGGGTCTCATGCAGCTTGCCTAAGGAAACAGAAGACCTAGTCCAGGAGCTCATCACTTGACTTAATCTCTCATTTTCAGATGAGAGCTCGCAGGACTTTGTTCTCAAAAGATCATTCTCAATCTTCAGCTTACTCAACTCAGTTTGTAAACTGCCAGTATCCTCAAGCTGAGCAGTGCTAGATTCAACTGAACTATTTTTCAAACAACCATTTTCAGCTTTGATATCCTCGAATGTCTGAGATAGCTTTTGGTACTCATGGACCATCTCGTTAAGTGCATTGATAAGGTCCTCTCATGTAAATTCGCTATTGGAGAAGTCAAATACCTCATCATCTGTAGATTGTTTGTGTAGAGTAGATGCCCAACTAGCCAACTTGTGGCGTGTGGGTTTTATAGACTCTTGTATATGACGATCTTTATATATGATATTCGCATTCTTTATGGCATTCTTTATTTTCATTATGTTATATAATGTTAACAATTGTGTTGGATAAAGACCTGGAATGCACCATAGTGTATGTTAGATGTGATAGTGGGTATGACGGCTATCATGAAACACATCTAATAGTCACTGTGTATTCTGAACTCGTTCCTAGTCGATTGGGCCGTCAAAATAAGGATAAGGCCGCCCGAGCTTGAGACTAGAATCTGCGATGCGAAGTACCATGTTTCATTGGTAGGGAACATTGTGATGTTCTAAGCATGCAGATGGATAGTGACCTGGTGATCTATCGAACTACCCTCGTTCGGACTTTCCAAGTGGTTACCATTTGTCGAGTGGATAAGTCCGAGGTCTTGGTTGTACTGATTAGTCCTCACTACTCGAAACGTCATTGAGACTCTACATGATAGGCGTCTCACTTTGACCCGTTTGCCGACTCACTTGGGGTCGTTAGGCGGCGGGATTGGGTGAGATCCCGATGCATGTAGGAGTCGATGCTTCGTTGTCGAGGATTCACCGCTCGCTTACATGCGTGGATATCCTATGCTATCTGAGGAGATAATAGTGTATAAATCTCTGTACAGAGTACTAGAAGTGTTTTAGGTAAATGGGTTTACCTAGTAACACTCGCGATGTCACTATTCGATCTCCAAGATGTATGCATAGCTATCGGATCTCTAGCGACTCTCGATTTTACCAATGGTCGTTGATCTGATCGGGATATATGTGTTGAAAGGACCGTACTGTACGCTAACCACGACCAACTGGTTCTTGCAGGCACTATCAGTGATACCTAGGGGATCATGGCGTGATGTTGCTAGGCGCTTTACCATGATTCGTTGGGCAAGTCCGAAATTGTGATTTCGGAGCCACAATGGTTGTGGGCCCACGGCTAGCTGTATCCCTGAACCATTGAGGGTCACACAAGTACTGGATTCATGATTCTCGCACATCGTCGATCGGAGTTATGATGAAACCGTGGTGATTTAAATGAACCGAATGTTCATATATGGACTTGGGCCTGACCCAAGTCCAATGGGCCGGTTCAAGCCCATGTATACATATTATATGTTAACATTGTATTAGGGCTTAATCACTTGTATCATTACACACAACCCTAGCCTCCAAAAACCTAAGTCTCGGCCGCCCCCTCTCCACAACCTCACGATCGCCGTCGCCCGCCGTCGTGCAATCGGACTTGTTCCGATCAGTTTTTCGAGATGATTCCGTCCGTGGCAAAATACACCAGCTTTCTAGTGCAGGCTGATTGGAGGAAGATTGAATCCGGTCGTGGACCTGATTGGAGGATCTACCACCGCCTACCGTGAAGAGCCAGTTTTCTTGTAAATTTGGTTGGAGCCAGACGCCTAGACGCCAGCAAGGTAGCAATCTATGAACACCCTATGTATGTTTGTAGATTTATTTTGATGTATTGAACACTTTTTGGGCCAATTTTTGTTTTTCCGCTGCGCCCCCGGGAAGTGGGATCCGGATCCGCCACCGTATGCCAACAGTTTGGCCATCAAGCATTGGACATCTTTTTGCTCACTCTCTCTGGATGAACTGCTTGGTGTTGTCTCCGAATCTGAGTCTGCCCAGTTCTTGTTACTTTCTTCAGCAACAAGCACTTTACGATCGTTCTTCCGGTTGGGCCTCTTCTCAAATCTGGTCTTCCTTCTTTCTGTGGATCTCTCTTTGGATCTCTCTGTAGATCTCTTGTCATATTTCTTGGGTCTGTTACAGTCTGCTGCGAGATGCCCTGGTCTGCCACAATTATAACAGTTTTTATCAGTAGTAATCTTGTTAGATTTATGAGCATTGTTATAATCGAAAGAAGGGTTTTGAGTTCTTCTCATAAATTTCCCAAACTTCTTGACGAAGAGGGACATGACGTCATTGCTCAATTGCTCTGCTGTCTTGCTAGGTGAGCACTGTTCATATGTTGTTGTAGCAAGAGCTTTGGTTGGTTGAGAGGTTGATGGTCCAGCCTCAGATCTGGTCTCCATCTCAAACTCATAGGCTTTGATATTTGCGAATAGATCGTGTAGTTCAAGCTTGTTCAGATCCTTGGACTCTCTCATCGCCATTGTCTTTACATCCCACTCCCTAGGTAGTGCTCTCATCACTTTGAGGGCCAGTTCTCTGTTGGAGTATTCTTTTCCCAGACTAGTCAGCTCAATCACAACATCACTGAATCTCTCATCAAATTCCGCCATGGTCTCGCCTTCTCTCATCTTTATGGACTCATATTTCTGCTGAGAAACAGTTAGCTTGTTCTCTTTGGTCTCGTCGTTGCCTTCACAGATTTGCGACTTCTCCTAGATCTCCTTGCCAGTGGAGCAGGTCTTTATCTTTCTAAACATGTTTTTATCCAGCGTCTTATATAGAATGTCCTTCGCCACATTATCCAGATTCACCTTTTTCTTATCCTCTGCTGTATACTCCATTCGAGTTTTCTCAATCCACTGTGGAGCATCAGCAGTAATTGCCATCGTCGTATAAGCCTTTGTAATCTTCATGGGTACATCTGTAATGACGTACCACATGTCATCATCTTGCACGGCTAAATGGGCTTGCGTCCTGATCTTCCAGTCGTCATACTCTTCCTTAGAAAACATAGGAATTTTATTGTGAGAAGTAGACATTTTTAAATAGGTAAGCGCAAAGATCAGACTGTTCAATAACTGAGAGTTTCAGGCTCTGATACCAATTAATAGGATCAATGGAATCGAAAATATAGTTAAAATAAGCTTAGGAGTTCAAAAGGGGGGGGGGGGGAGGGTTGAATGAACTCCTTCGATTTTTTTGATTTTTCGAAACCTTAAAATTGGTTTTACAAGCCTCGCTTAACTCAGATCTGAGTGACCAGATCTAAGGCTCTCAATCCAAATCTATTTTCTCGGTTAACAAATATTGTGCGGAAAGAAACCGATTAAACAATGAACAATTAACAATAAATATGATGCAAGTAAGTAAAGATAGAGTCGAGAATTTGTTTATGAAAGTTTGGATCTGAAGATCCTATATCTCCCATTCTTCCTTTCAGGAAGGTTTCACTAGAATATTTGATGTGTACAGCTTCTGTAGACACCCGATCATGTAAGCATCACTTAACGTGAACTCCTAGCAACTCCAAATACAAGGCAGATCACACTGCTGTTTACAATCAAATGATTTTTCGAACTGCTTCACACATCAAGTTCGTTACAGACTCTAATCTGATTTTACAATGAACACGATAAAATAGAGTTCTGTAAATCTTCTGGTTTCTATACAATGAAATTTGTTTACAGATGTAAGCCAAAAGATATCTCGAAGGTATTTTCTGTGTAAGAACATCAAAGATAGTTCTTCGAGATGATAAGAGCTGGGATGAAATAATTTCAAGACGTTGGAATATATCGACAGAAAGTGAGAGCTATTTTAAAATCACTGAGAGCTTAAAATTCGCCGAGAGCTTCTCCGTTTTAAATCTTCAGCTATTTATAAATCTCCATTCTCAACGGTCATTAATTGAGCCAGTAGACACAAACCTTGTTTGCATATCTTCATCGTATCAATGCATTAAATGCTCCATGAATGCTATGCAAAGGTCTGTCGGCTATTGTCAGAGCTGAGTTGACCTTTATACCAAAATAGATAAACATCGTATAAACCAATTCTGCGTCCTGAAAAATATATTCTAAATAGCTCTGAACCTGAGTCTTTTTCATCAACTTTGTCTAACAGGCTTTATACGATTGAATCTCGTTCGTTGAATCCTTTGGAATGTATAGCTGTTAAGTCTGAAACTAAAATTTGTTTCGACACTGAGATATGAAATCTGCTATTAAATATATACGCTTTACTTTCCTTTTCTATTGCGTATCTTCCCCCTTTAACTACTTCATAACTGTATAACTGTCAGATCTGAATTCTTTCTTTTACGAGTCTTCCTTCTTTTCTTTAACAAAATCTTCAGATCTGAAACCCCCTTTATGTTTCTTTAACTATACCAAAGTCAAATCTGAAATCTCTGTTCTTCTTTATTCAATAGAAACCTCGGATCTGAAACTCCGTTTCTGATAGAATCTGATAAGCTGTTTTCTCTCTTATATACATAACCGGATCTGAAAAACTATGTTCCCCGAAATTGAAATAACTGACCCAATTAATCAAATAATCCGAATACCTGAAATCTGAAATCCTCTGTTAAATACGCTCCGCTCTTCTCTGATCTGATATACTCAACTTGATAGCATGACGTCCAGATCTGAAATTCTTACTTCCCCCGAAAGCGCGATTACTTAATATCCAGATCTTAGTAATAAGTTCAGTTCTTAGTCTAGTTTTAGTTATCATCAAAACTTATAATTTTATCTTAACACATCCCTACCTTCAGGAGGTAGGTGGAAGTACCTGACAGGTCTGCTAAGACCACTCCAATTCATAATTATCCGGACAGGTACCTCCAACCACTTTGCTTACCTATAAATACCCAGGTAGATCATCATTTTTATTCATTCAGCAAATTCACTTACTCTATTTTATATATTCTCTTTACTCCCTAGCACTCATTCTAACTTAAGAATCGGAGGACCTTCATCGGGACACCAACCGACGCCCTTTGACCAGCTTTCGATAAAATGCCACCTAGAAGAAGTATACATCAGG
This sequence comes from Dorcoceras hygrometricum, assembly GCA_001598015.1. Taxonomy (NCBI): domain Eukaryota; kingdom Viridiplantae; phylum Streptophyta; class Magnoliopsida; order Lamiales; family Gesneriaceae; genus Dorcoceras; species Dorcoceras hygrometricum. Next base: position 29,849 of record KQ987326.1, read on the forward strand.
AACGGGATAAACAAGTCGCATTGAGAATATCTCCCAAGGGTGCGAGAATCCTCCACTTACTGCCGCCCAAATAGCCCAGTTGGTGGCGGCCACAGTAGAACAAATCTTGGCCAATCGACCCGAAGCGAAATCCCCCCCTTGATCAACAAGCTGAAGAGATTAGAGGACTTCGGGAAGAAGTGGCCCGCTTGAGGGAAACGAGGGTGACTGAACCATCACCTCCACCAGCTCGGGAGGTACCTTTCTCGACTGAGGTATTGGTGGCCGAGCTCCCTCCGCATTTTAAATTCCCAAATGTAGGAGAGTATGATGGAATGGGAGTCCCTGAAGAACACTTGTCCCAATTCGAGAATGCTGCCCTCCTCCACAAATATGCTGACCCCCTCAAATGTCGGGTCTTCTTGACCACACTGGTCCGGTCAGCGCAGCAATGGTTCAATCTCTTGCCCGCTGGGAGTATTAAAAACTTTAGAGATTTTAGTAAAGAATTCCTCCACCAGTTTGCCAGTAGTAAGAAGCAGCCGATGATGACATTGAACCTCTTTAATGTTAAGCAAAAGGAGCAGGAGAGCCTTTGAAAGTACATCCGACGAATAGAACTATCATAGAGGTACCCTCTGCTACACCCGATATGCTGATTGGGGCATTCACTCAAGGATTGCAAGGGGGTGATTTTTTTAGGTCCTTGGTCAAGAAACCTCCGAAAATGTTTGATGAACTCTTCACCAAGCCCAAGAAATACGTCAATATAGAGGAAGTACAGTCACCAAGGAGGACTGAGCAGAAAATTACATCCCAACCTAGTAGGGATTTTCGGGCGGAAAGAGTCCAACCAAGGTTGGCTAGGCAGGAAGCTCCTCTGTTCTTGGGACAGCTGGCCGCCTGAATACCTTTGAGGATGAGTAAAATTAGGGCTTTGGAGATCTGTGATGGGAGAAGAATGGTGCAGCGACCTCGGGGAAGTGACGTGGCCCCGAGAAATACAAAATCAGATAATTTTTGTGATTTTCATAGAGAATACGGTCACACTACTGCAGAATGTCAGCATATAGATTAGGAATTGGAATGAATTATACAAAATAATCCCGATGTGCGAGCAATATTGGTGGGGAATAGACCACAGGCGGAGAAGAGGCCTCAGGAAGAAAAGCGTTGGCAACAGAATAAAAGAAGATCTGCTCGGGGAAACACACCTCGAGGTGGGGAGACAAGCCGTCCCCAACAGGAGCAACAATCCCCTCAGCCCCGGGGCATCATCCAGATGATATTAGGAGGACCCAATGATGGGGATTCCGATCGAACAAGGAAATCTAGGTATCGGCGAATGGAAACCATGGAGATAGAAAAGAAGCCCTCTGAGCCCACAATATGCTTTGGACCCGAAGATCTGCCGGCTGACGTCGAAACACATAATGATGCTCTGGTCATCCGAGCAATGATCGCTAATTATGAAGTCGCCCATGTATTTGTCGGTTCAGGAAGCTCAGTTAATGTATTCTTCAAGGGGGTTGTCGACCAGATGGACCTCGGTGAATATTATATGGAACCTGTGTAGACACCTTGTTTTGATTCACAGGTCATTCCTTACAGCCGGTAGGGATAGTTCATCTACCTCTTTCACTTGGAACTGGAAAATAGAGGAAGACCAGAGTTGTTGAGTTCACGATAGTAGACGCGCCCTCTTCTTATAATGTCATTTTGGGAAGACCAGCTATGGCCACTTTCATGGCAGTGGCCTCGGCTTTGCATCAAAAGATTAAATAGTGGGGGATATTGTGGGTGAAGTAGTAGGATATCGGAAGATGGCCATAAAGTAATATGTGAAAGAGGTCAAGGTTGAGCAGAAAGCTCGGGCTCATGATATCCATGAGCTCGGGTTGAAAGGTGTAACACTTAGAAATTCCTGACTACGTATAAATGAGTGCATGACTAGGGGGAAAATAATTTTAGATGATTACATGCCATCTTTTATGATTTATTTATGATTTTATGCTGCATGGGATGCATGACTTGTTTTTCAGCCCGTTTGAGTTACGGACACGTGGACGGGATTAGGGTCGACCGGAATGAAAATGATTTGATATTTTTAAGTTATTAGATTTTTAAGAATAAATTTATTTTATTTAAGCAACAATTTCAGAAAATGGGGACTTTATTAGTATTTTTGAGGGGAACCCGTTTTTCGCCTATACGGGCCGTTTTATTGGATTTTAAGGTGTTTTTAAATTTGAGGGGGCTTTAATTTCGAAAATTAGCCATTTTCAATGCCAAGTCAAAGTTTTAATTATCTTTTCAATTAAATGGAGGGGCAAGCATGTCATTTTTCTCCCCTTTTCTTAATTAAATCATTAGGGGTCAATATTGTCACCTTCATTTTCTTAAATACCAAATTCTAATCAAAACCTAGCCTCCAAAAAAACACAACCAGCCATCCCCTCCCTTCCCCTCAAGCTCATAGTTTCGAAAATTTCAATTCCTTTGGTGAAGCTTGGTGATCCAAAGCCGGTCGTGGCCCGATCTCGTGTCTACAACGTCGATAAATCGCAGATCTACCTTTCCTACGAACCAGGCATGTGATATCTCTTCGTTGTCCAGCCACTTAAACTATAGTAATCTGTTTTAATGAAATTATGCATGAATTATATGTGATTATCTCATATCTATACACCATTGATTGAACCTCACGCATGACACACGGTTTTTTTTTTCTCATGATCTTGATCGTTTTATGCATGGATTCGGCTAAGGAATGCTCATGGGGCTATGACTCGAGTTTAGGTGGTTCATGGGGACCCTAAGCAGGTCGATATTCGGTCCATATGGGTGAGACATCGGTTGGAATCAAGAGCCAACCCAAGGTGGCGCACCATGTGCAAGCAGCGTGGTTCTAGCCTTCGTTCTCCGATCGTGGACCATGGCTGGGACCGTGGCTGGGGTGGAACCACGTGGACTTGGGGGTGGTCCAGCCGGGGGGGCTCCGGCCAGGGTGGTCGGAGCACGGAGGTCGGACGGTGCAAATAGCAGGCTGTCGCGTGGGGCGGCGGGTTGCATGGAGAGTAGGTTTTTTGGTGAATTGGCTCGGTTCAATTGGACCGGTTTGGGTTGGTTCAGTTGGACCGGATCGGTTCATCGAGCCTCGAGTCAATATGTTTTAAAGTTGACCCGAAGTATTTTAATTATGGACCGATTATTTTAATTTTAATTCAAATGTCCAATTTTAAAAAAAATGGTCAAATATCTTATATCGAGTCAAACTTTCAATTTAATTGAGTTTGTTGTTATTTTAAGTTTTTAAATCAAAATTGGAGCCTTTGGATTTTTATTTAAGTCAAAATTGAGTATTGGATTTTAATTTGGTCAAAATCGATCATTTGGTCAAAATTGATCATTTGCGTCAAAATTGATTAAGTTGTCGTTTTAGAGTCAAAAATTTGATTAAATTGATTTTAAAGTCAAAATTTATTTTAAATTGGTCAAAATTGATTTTGAAATTAGTCAAAATTAGTCCTTTGATATTAAGTCAAAATTGGGTTGTGTTAGGACTTTTAAAGAGGAACCCCTAAGTCTTGGACTAAGTTATTGTCGATGTTAAGTCTAGAAGTAGTGGGCCAGGCGAACCAGTCCTTAATCGAAATAGAAAATGTAGAGGCCCGTAAATATATTTAATCATATATGTAGTATGCTATGTACGTAAATATTTTAAAGGAAAGGATTTAATATACATTAACGGGCTAAGCTTTTAACTTGCATAATTTTACGAAATGCATGCATCATGAATGTTTATGGAATGTTAAAGGCATGTTTTTTCAAAAGATAAAACCCGAGGACTTGAATGATTTGTGGCAACTTATGATGGGGGGATGCGGGATACCGGGCCCGTTGAACTCTTGTTTCTATGTATTACGAGCTTACGGATCCATGTGTTCACGGCATGGTGAAGTGGCAGCATAGAGGTGTGACATATAGGGATCCCGAGGTAAGGTCGGGTGAACCACACCGCCGCGTACGCTGGTTTATAGATTGATCAATCTACCATGGTCACACTTCAGGATACGACTCATACGTTTTTCATGTATTGCTATGTCATGCCTTATATATGTATATGTTATGTATGATATGAAATGTATGAAGCAATGTTTTAAGATCATGCACGCATTCATGTTTTAACGTTATTTTATTACAAGTATGTGCTTGCATGCGACTTCATTAGTATGTACTTTGTTATGACACAAGATAGAGCATGCTGAGCCTCTAGGCTCACTAGGTTTAAATGGTGCAGGTGATGATCCTGCTGAGTTTACCCCGACTGGCGGTGAGGACCTCTGAGCGCCTGCTGCAGCAGTACCCCATGACCGCCTTCATGCTTCACTTATCTTATGATTCACCTTTCAGATGTTGGTTTTAAACATGTTCATTTTCAGTATTTTACTCAGTGATTTTTATACCGCATGGATGTTTTAGCGTTTTTAAATATTCCTTTATTTATGTTTGAAGTATGGTTGAGAAAATGATTTAGAAATGTTTTAAAAAGAGAACGAGCCACACTTTAAGTTTATGTATTCCGCACATGTTTTTAAAAAAATTTTCTAGAGTCTGGTTCGTTTTAGTTGGTATCAAAGCGGTGGTTCTGGTGGGGTACTAGCCTGCTGCGTGGAGCTCGGAAGTCGCACTACCAGTCTGTGAGTTTTACTGTTTTATTATTTATGTTTATGATTGCATGCTGCATGTTTTAGTTCTGCATGAGTTTTGGCCTTAGAGTTTTAAAATTAGATGCTTAGTCATGCACTTAGATTTATGTGATAAGGTTTTGGTGTATCAGAACAATGCCTCCCCGACGCGATAGGACCCAGCAGGATGATTCTACGCCTCCTCCTCCTCCCCCACTACCCAAGTTGACTCCTTATGAGAGGGCTAGCGTGGATATGCTAGCTGGGATTACCAACCTATTGGAGCGTCAGTTAGAGCGACCAGGGAAGTCGCATGAGGAGGATGTTGCTGAGAGGTTATGCAAGCAGGGACCTAAGGAGTTTGATGGTACCACCAATCCACTTTTTGCTGAGGAGTGGATCCGATCTATGGAGACCATCTATGGTTATATGGGTCTTGCGGACGCGGACAAGGTCCGTTGTGCTATCTTTATGCTGAAGGGAGATGCCGCTCTGTGGTGGAAGGGCGCAGTGGTTGGTCTATTCTTGGAGAGCCTGACATGGGAGGAATTCAAGAAGGTCTTCTTCGAGAAGTATTTTACTGTTGATGCCCGGAGCCAGCTTATTCGGGAGTTCATGAGTCTCCGTCAGGGAGACAAGACTGTTGCTGAGTATGTGAGGCAGTTTGAGCGAGGGTGTACCTTTGTGCCCTCGATTGCTACGGTGGAGAGTGAGAAGCTGAGATTATTCACTGATGGACTGCGACCTGACATCCGCCACGATGTCAACATGGTGGACGTGGAGACTTATAAGGCGGCAGTAAACAGGGCTTACCGGTCTGAGAGAGGCCGAAAGGACATGAGGGACGATTACCAGAAGAAGCGCCAGATGCAGCAGCCCATCAGAGGCCAGTCTTCGCAGCAGCCAGCGAAGAGACCATTTCAAGGGCCTTCTAAGGGCCCATCTCCTCAGGGACAACAGCAGCAGAGACCTCAGGGCTAGCAGAGGCCGCAGGGTCAGCAGAGACCTCAGCAGCAGGGGAAAACTGTCCCTAGACCTGGAGGGACACAGGCGTGTCCGACGTGCCACAAGAGTAACTTCCTTGAATGTGTGAGAAAGCTTCCTGTACTCTTTTACCATGTCATTAAGTGAACTGACAAGGTCTTCACGTGTAAATTCAAGATTGGAGAAATCAAATACCTCGTCATCTGATGTTTGATCAGTCATGAGACAAAGAACCTCCTCTTGTTCACTATCGCTGGATGAGGAACTGCTGGAAGTAGAATCTGAATCGGTGTCTGCCCAGCTTTTGGTGCTTTCCTCAGCCACAAGCACTTTGAGATCATTCTTGCGGCTGGTCCTCTTATCACCTCGTGTCCTCATCCGTCTGTCTTTGGATCTGTCCTTGGATCTGTCATCAGTTCTCTCATCCGTCTTCTCATCTCGTTTGTATCGATCCTCCTTATTTTCATCTCTTCTGTATCTGTATTCCTTCTTGGGCCTATTGAAATCAGCTGTAAAAGGCCCTGGTCGACCACAATTAAAGCAATTTTGATCAGTAGATATCTTTTCAGATTTATTAGTATATTGAAAAGAAGGGTTGTAGGATCTTCTCATAAATTTCCCAAACTTCTTTACGAGGCTGGTCCTCTTATCACCTCGTGTCCTCATCCGTCTGTCTTTGGATCTGTCCTTGGATCTGTCATCAGTTCTCTCATCCGTCTTCTCATCTCGTTTGTATCGATCCTCCTTATTTTCATCTCTTCTGTATCTGTATTCCTTCTTGGGCCTATTGAAATCAGCTGTAAAAGGCCCTGGTCGACCACAATTAAAGCAATTTTGATCAGTAGATATCTTTTCAGATTTATTAGTATATTGAAAAGAAGGGTTGTAGGATCTTCTCATAAATTTCCCAAACTTCTTTACGAAGAGGGACATTGCGTCATTGCTGATCTGCTCAGCTGATTTGCTTGTGCTAGGAGAGCATTGTTCAACAGATGTTGTAGCTGCTAGCGCTTTGGTCGGTTGGGAAGTATGTGGCGCTTCAGATCTTGTTTCGAGTTCAAACTCATATGCTTTCAGATTTGCGAACAGGTCGTGAAGCTCCAACTTATTCAAATCTTTTGATTCCCTCATCGCCATTGTCTTCACATCCCACTCTCTGGGCAGCACTCTCATCACTTTGAGTGCCAGCTCTCTGTTGCCATACTCCTTGCCTAGACTTGTCAGTTCGATAACAACAACACTAAATCTCTCGTCGAATTCAGCCATTGTTTCGCCATCCTTCATCTTGATTAACTCATACTTCTATTGAGCCACGGTCAGTTTGTTTTCCTTGGTTTCATCATTTCCTTTGCATATTTGGGTCAGCTTCGCCCAGATCTCCTTGGCAGTAGTACACGTCTTGATCTTGCTGAACATGTTCTTGTCCAGCGTCTTATAGAGAATGTCTCTGGCCACGTTGTCCAGATTGGCTTTTTTTTATCCTCATTGGTGTACTCATGTCTGCTCTTCTCCAGAAACCGAGGCTCGCCGTTAGTTATCGCAAATGCGAAATTCGGCTTCATTATCTTCAATGGCCCTTCTGTGATAACCGACCACATGTTGTCATCTAGAGCAGCCAGATGCGCTTGCTTGCGAATCTTCCAATCATCGTAGTCCTCCTTAAAAAACATGGGAATCTTGTTGTGAGAAGTTGACATTTTAATATAAGATGAAGCACAAACAGAAACTGTTCAATAACTGAGATGCGCATGCTCTGATACCAATTGATAGGATCAATATGGCACGAAAACGGCCCTAGGAGTTCAGAAGGGGGGGTTGAATGAACTCCTTGGTATTTTTAGATTTTCGAAACCGTTTAAAAATATTTTTACAAGCACCGCTTAACTTAAGTCTGAGTTACCAGACTTAAAGTATCTCAGTTTAACGGATAATTTCTTGGCTAACAAATATGTGCGGAATAAAGCCAATTGATCAGTGAACAGTGTAACAAGTAAGTAAATGCGTAATGTAAAAGTTTAAGGGTCGAGAGTTTGTTTCTAGAAGTTCGGATATAAGTATCCTACGTCTCCCCTTCTTCCTTTTCAGGAAGGTTTCACTAGAAGATTTGATGCGTGCAGGCCTTCTACAAACACCCGATCACCGAGCCTTGCTCCAGGTGAACTCCTAGCAACACCAAATACAAAGTGCAGACGCAGCTGCTGAAAATAGGTAACGTAATGATGTTTTTCGACTGCTTCACAAATCCAGTTCGTTACAGACTCAATAAAATATGACAGTGAAATACAAATCTATGAGACTGTAAATTCTCTGGTTTCTAAACAACGAAACACGATTCAAAAGATTGAACCAGAGAATGACTCGAAGGTAAATTTCTGTGGAGATCAACACTTGTGTTCTTCGAGTTGTATGAGCTTCTTGAGAGTAACTTCAACAGATAGTAAGCTCGAGAATGATTGAGATAGAAAAATGGCAGAGTAACGACAAGTGGTCGAGAGCGAAAGAGTGGTTCTTCAATTCAAACTTCTGCTATTTATAGTCTTCGTTCACAACGGTCGATTAGATCTGTAAAGGAAATAAAATCCCTTTTGAAATTCTGAAAATCATGCAACCGTATTTTCTGTTCCACTACATGGTAAATCGCACACTTTCAGAACCAAAATGACGTTTACCATATTTGTGCAATCACCGTGTAACGACCTCTGTATATTGTGTACTATTTATCCAAAATAGTACCGTCGTTGTCTCCTTAATTCCAGGCATATGTACGATTCAATCTTCACCATTGATTTGCTCCAATTTGAACTGTGATTACATTTGAATCGATCCGACGTTTGCGCCTGAAATGTTTCTTCGTTAACTAGTTCTTCCTTTCACAAAGATGACGACTTGTAGTTGTTGCAGCTGGAAAGATAATGTCAATTGATTCCATGCAACGACTGATTGCTTCAACGCCTTGAGTGTTTAACCAACGACTGAATATATAACTCAATGTCTGAATTCTAGCGCATAACCAAACGCTGTTGTTTAAACTTATTTAAAAACGACGTAGTTTCGCAACTTGTTAATGAGCACTCTGTCGTCTGAAAGGTTGCGTCTGATATCAAATCAACACCTGAATCCTTGCATAACCCATAGTCTGAATATCCTTTTGAGAGAAGTATCTTGCGTCTGAATACCCTACGACTGAAATACTCAACGTCTGAATCTTAGCGCAAAACCAAACGCTGTCGTTTCAACTTATCTAAACGAAGTAGTTTTGCGATACGCTAAAACTCGAATATTTGCGTCTGAAACCCATTCAACTGTAGTCAACGTCTGAAAAATAAATAGATTTCCAACGACTGATCAAAAAGCACTGTAGCCAACTACTGAAAATAAATAGATTTCCAACGACTGATTCTACCATCTGCTGATTACTAACCAATGATCAACATCTGAATTGCTCTCACGACTGATATAAGAACTTGATACCAGAAACTGATAACTGTATATCTTCAACATCTGAAATAGAAACCCATCAACTGAATGCTTCAACTCTACTGCTGAAATATTCCCGAATACCAAGATCTGATATTTAACATCTAAAATATACAATCCCAATCTCTGACTGTTCAATTCAACATCTGAAAGCATTTACCTCAATGTTTGAACTAATATCGAAAACCCAAGTCTGAGATACCCTGTCGTCTGAATATACTATGATGTTAATTGCAACGGTTGAATGACCAGTAGTTACTTTGCATCAACACTTATCTTATCTTTGTTATCACCAAAACTAATAAATTTTATCCTAACAGTGGTCTTCACCGGTAAGAAATGTACGGACTTGGTGAGTCTGTCCACAATCACCCATATCACCGTGTAACCTCTGGGACTCCTGGGTAACCCAATCCCAAAATCCATTGTGATATGCTCCCATCCACTCAGGGATAGGGAGTGGCTGATGCAACCCTGCCGATCGCTGATGCTCTACCTTGACCTGTTGACAGGTCAAGCACTCGGATACGAATCTCCCAATATCCTTCTTCATCCCCGGTCACCAATAGAGCGTCTGTAAATCTCTTTACATCTTCGTACTCCCTGGGTGGATGGAGTAGGTCGATGAATGAGCCTCAGATAAGATCTCAGCTCTCAACTGCTCAGTGCTAGGCACCCACATATGACATCTGAAACGAACGATCCCATCCTCAACGGTATACAGCCCTCCTCCTCTGGCCTTATCTCTCTGTTTCCACTGCTGTAACTGCTCATTAGTGGCCTGGCCATCTCTAATCCGATCTCGAAGAGTCGGCTGAACTGTGATTGCTGCTAAACTCGATGCACAGCCTCCTGAATAGAACTCTAGTCCAAATCTCTGAATCTCAGCCTACAGTGCCCTCTCGATTGATAAGCAAGCCACCACTGAAGTCTTATGGCTCAAAGCTTCTGCCACCACATTAGCTTTACCCGGGTGATAGCTAATGTCACAATAATAATCCTTCACCAACTTCAGCCATCTGCGCTGCCTCATGTTCAGCTCCTTCTGTGTGAAGAAGTAATTGAGACTCTTATGGTCGGTGAAAATCTGACACTTCTCACCGTACAAGTAGTGTCTCCAATTAAGCACGAACACTATTGCTGAAAGCTCCAGATCATGCGTCGGATAGTTCTGCTCATACTCTTCAACTGTCTCGACGCTTACGCAATAACCTTGTCACCCTGCATAAGAACTACACCTAAACCTCTCAGGGAAGCATCTGTATTGTGACACCCAAAACCTACGGGGTCACGAATTGGGGTGAAATAAAATTTTAAAATAAAAATAAGGGCTAAAAGGTAATTTGTTATAAGCTGTATTCCTTATAACTTAAAAAGAAACTGAAACACAAACACAAAAGCTGACAGACACACATACGCGGCGCCAAGTACTAACAATATGTGGAAAACAAATATCTATTATATATTGCATTGAGGCATTACAACATCTGAAATTCTATATGAATTTACAACTGTTGCAACTGATCTAATAAAGATGCCTAAAATAAATGACAACATCAGCTATGACATGGAAAACGCTGACTGTCGATAAACACAACACCACCCAGCTGCTGTCAGATTTCACCTCCCGTTCGCTCCTCAGCTGTCGCACCTGCACCATTTTAAAAGTTAGTGAGCCTAGGGGCTCAACAAGTAAAGTCTGAATAATAACAAATTCATTTAACGCAGGCAGACATCTGAACATATACATATCTGAGTTAAAGGAACATCAATACGTAAACATTCTTTCGTAAACATTCGTAAACATTTCTTTCTTTCATTCATAAACTTGGAGATGGGGATAATAACCCAGATCTCATCATCATCATTTTCTTTTGATGGCTTAGAAGCTCTCATTAGGTCCGTGTTGCACTTTGATCAAAATGACTTCTGATATTAGTTTTAGCATATAGCTCATATGAAAGGGAAGCCGACATCTGGACGACTACTCACCCTTCTCCTTGGTGACCGTCTATTATCTATGCCATAGATAGTTTTAGCATATAGCTCATATGAAAGGGAAGCCGACATACTGGACGACTACTCACCCTTCTCCTTGGTGACCGTCTATTATCTATGCCATAGATCATTAAAATAAACTCTTGTTCCTTTAACTTCTCATCTTTTATTTGAAATCTTCTTTGAAAATCATATGGTTCCTTTCTTTAAAACTTGCTTCCCATTTTTAAAACTTTACTGAGTATCAAATTCGACTGCTGAAACTCATCGTTGAAATGAAACAGTCGCAACTAGAAGAAACTGTACTGGGAAACAAAACAGATCTTCATTGTTCACGGTTATCGTAAAACAGCTATAAGGATATCCGCTAACATTGAAACAGATATGTTAAATGAAACGATGTCGTTAGCATAAGAAACAGACGTGGCTTGGGATACTGTTTGAATAGCGAACAACTGTAACTGTGAAATAGGATTGGTCAACTCAGCTGTCAACGAATTGATTTGGTCAACTCAGACGTCAACACAACTTAAACAAAGGCTTTCAGGTGTTGAACAAACCAACAGCTAAATAGAAACTAAAGAAACAACTGAATACAACTAACGCAACAGCTGGTTACGAACAAATGCAACAGCTGGTTACGAACAAATGCAACAGCTGAAATGTAACTGCTGAATTTAAATATGAAATTCAATCGCTGACATAGGAAACGAAATTTGAATAAGAACTTGGTGTTGCAAAATCAAACGACAGCTACGCTATCAGTTGTTGCCTATCAAACCAGACTTTATACTGATTCGACCAACAACATCCGATTACTTAGCGTCAACCATTCACCATAAGGAAGATCATTCCTGAACTTACTTGAATCAAACTTGAACTCCTCAGTATTTTAAAACATCAATAACTTTCTGGAAAAACTTGGAAGCAGTAAAACATCATTTTGAACCCAATATTTCTTTCCTTGAACATGCGTAAATCATTTTAAACATGAACTTCAACATATCTTAAACATACAGGCAAGCATATCCATAAAATGAATAAAATCAATATATGCTTTAAATGGTGTAGCAAAGGATCAGCTTTTACTTGCCTTTGGATTTGAGCTTTGCAACAGCAGTTGATTCCTGCAGAAATCTTATCCCCGAGCAAACACAACGAGCTTCTTGAAAATATTTTTGAAGAATACGAAAGAGTTTTCTGATACAAGTGAAAATAAACTTTGCCTTTGAAACATGTATTTATATGGAAGAGATTAGTGGCAAGGTGCTGCATTCATCAAACATGACACACCTCGACCAAGTTGTAAAATTTGGTAAAATTTCCTTCACATCATTTTAATTTGTCAAACAACAAACCCTTTTTGAAAGAAATCATTTGTCCTCCTTAAAATAATTTTCAATCAATTTAAAACCTGCTCATGTATCGCCCTTGAAGTCATCTGCTGAAACCAGCCGCGTCGTATCTCATTTTCTGAAATCAATGAAGTCAGCTTTTGCCAACAATTAAATTTCATTTTGACCCATGAAAATAAACAAGATGCATATATGTAGTCCTATGGATTTTGGGGCGTTACAACTCTACCCTCCTTATTGAAATTTCGTCCTCGAAATTTACGTACCAAACATATGTGGGTAAAGATTAAGCATATCAGCCTCTGTCTCCCATGTTGCTTCTCGCTCAGATTGGTTAGACCATTGTATCTTAACCATAGGAACGGTTCCTCAGCTTTCTAATTTCTCGAAGGAGAATTCTTTCTAGTCTCTCTTCATAACTTAAATCTGGTGCTAACTGGATTAGTTCATGACTTAGCACATGCGAAGGGTTAGGAATGTATTTCCTCAAAGCTGAAACGTGAAAAACACTATGTACTGCTGACAGCTACGGTGGAAGTGCTAAACGATATGCTAGCGTTCCTATCTTTTCTAGGATCTCATACGGTCCAATATATCTTGGACTCAATTTCACTTTCTTCCCAAAATGCATTACTCCTTTCATTGGAGCAACTTTCAGGAATACATAATCACCTACTTTAAAATTTAGTTCCCTTATCTATTATCTGCATAGCTCTTCTGTCGGCTTTGAGAAGCCTTCATCTTTTCTCGTATTTTCCTAACAGCTGCTGCTGTTTGCTCCACTACATCTGGTCCTAAACCAGCTCTTTCACCAACTTCATCACAGTGAAGTGGTGTTCTACATTTCGACCATAGAGTGCTTCATATGGAGCCATCTGAATTGAAGCTTGGAAACTGTTATTGTAGGCGAACTCTACTAATGGTAACTTCAGATCCCAACTCTCTGAAAAATACACAATACATGCTCTGAGCAAGTCTTCTAAAATCTGAATCACCCTTTTAGATTGTCCATCTGTCTGGGGGTGAAACGCCATGCTAAAGGTCATCTTCGTACCCACAGCTCTATGCAGGATTTTCCAAAAAGCTGATGTGAACTTCGGATCTCTATCCGATACAATAGAAATCGGAACACCATGCAGCCTCACTATTTCCTTAACATATAAATATGCATATCTGCCCATGTCATATGTTGTCTTGACTGGTAAGAAGTGAGCAGATTTAGTGAGTCTGTCTAATATAACCCAAATGGAGTTATATCCTTGAACAGTGCTAGGTAATCCAGTTACAAAATCCATCGCTATAGAGTCCCATTTCCAATCGGGAATAGGCAATGGTTTCAACAATCCAGCTGGCCTATGATGTTCAGCCTTCACCAGCTGACACGTTAAACATTCAGCTACAAAACTGGCAACATCCCGCTTCATTCCTGGCCACCAATACAGCTTCTGGAGGTCCTTATACATTTTGGTACTTCCGGGATGTACTGAATATGGAGCTGTATGGGCTTCTGCCAAGAGATCTTGATGGATCTGTTTTGACAGATCCTGATTAAGTTTTGAATTACACAAAACCTGTTATTGTGTTTCTAACAATTCTACTTGAGCGTACAGATTTTAGGATCAAAGAAGAAGATCAGCAGTAGCAGAATCTGTCCAGTCGTGGTTTGAATGTTAAGTTCAGTAGTTGGTTTGGTTTATCAATGTAAACGGCAGCTGGATTAACAATGGAGACGTCCAAAGTTGAGTCAGTTGTTCGTAATCAGGTGGAGGCCAATTTAGACCAGCAGTTGTGATATTTGCTAAAGAGTAAATCGTATTTTCGGAGGCCTAAACAGAGGAATTTGGCCAAAAACGGAGGAGCTCACTGCATAGGAGTGAGTCTTGCTCGTTGGACCATTTCGGAGGGAATAGCACAGGCCTCATGTGAAAATGTGATCTGGAACAGAATCTATGAAGTCTGCTGGAAGAAATGTCGAAGAAAAAGATGAACAGTAGAAGTCTGGAATCAGTAGCGCAAGAGCTGGTATCAGCAATGATGACGTCAGCATATCTACTAGAGAAAGCTACGAGCAGCAACGATGATGTCAGCATTGCTGATTGAAAGAAATCGAGAAACAGCTTTGATGACGTCATCATATCTGTTGAAGAAGCTTACCATGACGTCATCATATCTGTTGAAGAAGCTTACCATGACGTCATCATATCTGTTGAAGAAGCTTGTGGCAGCAACCGTGACGTCATCAGAATCAATGGCTGAGATTAAGTCGTACAAATTGCCTGAATTTAAGGGAACAAGATTTGTACTATTCTGGGAAATAGTAAAATTTACAGAGGAGCACTGCACGTATTTGGAAAGACGACGAATTTGGCCTTGATAAGCGCAGAAAAGATTTGGAATTTATCTAACGGCTATAATTTGAACAGAGGATTATTTATTTGAGTAGAGCGCCATTGAAGACGAGAAGAAGTTGCTGTGAGGCTGTCGCAGAAAATATGAACTGCACAGTGTACCAG
>KQ987327.1:1869-11955 GCA_001598015.1 Dorcoceras hygrometricum
TGCTTGCTGAATGAATAACAGAACACGATACAAGACAGCATATTTGTTTATGTAAGTTCGGATATCAACATCCTACATCTCCCCTTCTTCCACCTCGGAAGGCTCCACTAGAAGATTTGATCTTACAACTGCGTGTACAGACCCAATCCCACAGCCAGCAGCTGTGAGAACTCCTAGACTCCACAAATTGCACAACAGCCGCAGCTGTGTGACTGACTACATACACAAGAGTTTTACGTCTTCATGCTTGGACGGGAACTGTGAACATATTTCGAGATTCATTCACAAACAGATGTGAATGAATCCGGGTGTGTGAGATTGATACAATGTAGCTCTCAAACTCTCTGTTTTTCTCACACACGAGGGACATGCTCTAACAAGCTAATCTAGACTCAGCAATCAACACTCGTGAAAGCTCCTCTCTAATGGCGGTCGATTGCTTCGTCTATCTCTTCATTTTTGCCTCTGTTGGTGCACTGTATATTCAATATATTTTTGCCACAGTAATGTAGTTGCACCAACGTCTCTGTCAAATCGAACAACACTTCTTCAATGGCGTCGCCTCGAATATATAGCCTCTGTAGAATTTCTTCCCGTTGGATAGCTTCCAAAACTGTTCAGCGCTATTTTGTCTTCTTTCCATTTTAGTGCAACGCTCCTCTGTAAAGTACCGACAGGGGAACAGTACTTGCATCCTTTTCTTTTTCAGGCTTCTTGTCGCTTTCGCCATTTGAATTTAGCTCAGCAGTTGACATCCAACTCTCGTAAATCGTCAACTGCTTCGCTGCTGGTATTATCACCACGACTGGAAACTGCTGTTGCTTGCGTCTGGTTGATCAATTGCTTCGCCTGAATCTTCTTCAACAATAATAGATTTATCTTCTTGCGTCTGGTAATGCAAGCTACCTGCTGATTATTGCGACTGGTCTCTCAAACCATCTGCTGAATATGATGACGTCACAGATGACGTCATCAACGCTAATCCATCTGCTGATCGCTTCTTATTGCGAATGCAAAACGCTGTCATTCCAACTAATTCACGCGACATCGTTTTTCAATCGCCAACTCCAAATATCAACTGCTAGTAGAAGCTCTCTGCTGATCCATTCCACTGTAGCTTCCTGCTGAATGATGACGTCACTGCTGATGTCATCTACACTTAGCGCTTCAGCTGATCTTCTTCATCGCTCCAGCTCCAGCTTGCGATTCTTCGTAGCTTCTTGCTTCTTGAATAGCGACTGTTGATAGATTCATCAACAGTACTTATAATCGCTACTGCTAACAGATTCGTCAACAGTAACTTGCGCATCTTCTTCTTCGATCTAACTCTCCAGAGCGCTTCTCAATTCTTGTTCCAGCTGGTTCACTTTGCTCTTTAGCACTTGCAGCTGGTTATCATCGTTTCAGCTGGTTCATCATGCTCCAGCTGATTCAACTTGGCCTCCGCATGATTACGAACAGCTGATTCAACTCTGGACGTCTCCATCGCTAATTCAACTGCCGATTCTATGAACACCAAACCAACTGCTGAATCTTTATATAGAACCAACTGCTGAACAGATACAGCTGCTTCTCTTCTTTGCGCAATAAACTTTTTCCTGCTGAATCTTCTTCGTTCCTAAATCCTGTGCACTTAGGTAGAATTGTTATGAATTGATTCTAATGCCAAGGTCTGAGGTGACCTTAGTTTTTGAAGTCAGAGTGATTTCGTTTGATGGATATCCATGTCAAGATCGGATATGAATCTTGATGGCGTTGATGTGAAATGGAATCAATTCTTAGTTGAAACAAAGAGAGATGTTCAGTTATTTTGAGTTAATATTTTTGTTATGAACTTCTTTATGTTATTGCATGAACCTGTCTATTATACTGAGATTGTTTCTCACCGGAGTTTATCCGGCTGTTGTTTTGTTTTGTATGTGTGCATAACAACAGGAGGAAAGAATTGAGTTGCTGGGACAGGGGTAGCAAGAACCTAGAAGAAGGGCGACAAACAAAAACACTAGGAACCTGCTGTTAGTTTAGTTTCTGGACAAATAATAGATAGTAGTTGATGTATCTGGTTTTTGTATTTAATGAACAGATTTTGTACCAGTGAATATAAGGTGTAGTAACCTTTGTACCGTTTTGATTTCTTTATGAATGAACATCTTTTGGTGACCCACTAGCTGTTGTCAGCTTTCGTGAATAGCTGCTGACAGCAACCTTCGCTTCCCATAGCATAATATCTGTTGACAGATACCTACTATTCATTACCTTTCAGCAACTAGTTATTGATCACGTTATAGCGTAATATATGTTGACAGATACCTACTGTTCATCAGTTACCTACTCTTACAAAAAAAATGTGTACGCATAAAACCAGATTCTACTTAGTACACTTATTGATTTAATTAATCGCCCATAAGATGAGATTAGAGTAATTGTGGGAAGAGAGTCTCACAACAGGTGGTATCAGAGCATCACTAAGTTCTTGGATTGAGCTAGATGAGCGGGGTAGATCGAGTCTTTTGATTGATTTATTATTGATTACATGCTCGCATGGCATATGTCTTACTGTTTTTGAATTTTGTATCGCATGATTGTGTGTTGAAATGGAAGAGTATGCCGGACAGGCTTACGAATTACATGCTCTGTGAAGTGATTAGTAGAATGTATTGAACGAAGTATGAATCAGAACTCGATCTCTTGAGAAGCAGCACATTCATGTGTGCTAATCAGAGGAGGGACTGAGATTTGTTATCGATATGATGAGGACTTATGAACAAATCTATTTGATTCTTAGATATGCCTCCTCGACGAACAACTACCCGGCAGACAGGAACAGTTCTGCAAACAGAACAGGGTAGTACTTCGACTGATGCATTGAATGCAACAGCAACTCCGATGGAAACACTTTTGAAACGATTCCAGTCCTTCAAACCGCCAACATTGACAGGAACAGAAAATGCGATAGATTGTGAGAACTGGTTAGAAGACATAGAACAGTTATTTGAAGCGTTAGATTATACCGATGATCGTCGGGTGAGATTGATAATTCATCAGCTGCATGGCCTTGTCACCTCTGGGGTGGGGTATCTTAGCGATGAAAACTGTTAGAAACCGTATGTTACAGTTTGAGGGTCATGAGATTGAGATTAATTGTATTGTGCTTGGGTTGTCTGATTTTGATTGTACCATCGGCATAGACATGTTAACCAAGTACAGAGCAACAGTGGATTGTTTTCAGAAAGTGGTTCGATTTAGACCTGAGAAAACTGATGAGTGGAAATTCAATGGTAAGGGATCACGAGCCAGAATCCCCTTAGTTTTTGTTCTTTCCATGACTAATCTATTGCAGAAGGGAGCAGAAGGATTCCTGCTATATGCAGTAGATGTGATGAAGACTAGCCTGAAACTGGTTGATATACCAGTAGTTTGTGAATTTGCTGATGTCTTTCCTGACGAGATTCCAGGATTGCCTCCATTTCGAGAGGTAGACTTCAGTATTGAGTTGATGCCAGGTACACAACCAATATCGAGAGCACCTTATCGTATGGCACCAATAGAATTGAAAGAGTTGAAAGAATAGCTTGAAGATCTTCTTGCCAAGGGATACATTAGACCCAGTGTTTCTCCCTGGGGCGCACCAATACTGTTTGTACGAAAGAAAGACGTATCAATGAGGTTATGTATTGACTACCGGCAACTAAACAAAGCAACGGTAAAGAATCGATATCCTTTACCCTGGATAGATGATTTGTTTTATCAGTTGCAGGGTTCGTAGTGTATTCGAAGATTGATTTGCGATCCGGCTACCATCAATTGAAAGTACGATATGAGGATATATCTAAAACTGCTTTTCGAACGAGGTATGGTCATTATGAGTTCATTGTTATGCCTTTTTGATTGACCAATGCCCAAGCAGTATTTATGAGTTTGATGAATAAAGTCTTCCAGAAATATCTTGATGATTTTGTGATTATCTTTATCGATGATATTCTGATTTATTCGAAGAACCTGTGTGATCACGCTAATCATCTTAGACTTGTGTTGAGAACTCTACGAGATGAGAAATTGTATGCCAAGTTGTCGAAGTGTGAGTTTTGGTTGCAGAAAGTGGTATTCCTTGGACATATTATTTCAGGTGATGGTATTTCTGTTGATCCGAGCAAGATAGAAGAAGTGACTAATTGGCCTAGACCGACATCTGTACCCGAAATTCGAAGTTTTATGGGCTTGGCAGGTTATTACCGTCGATTTATTCAGGATTTCTCGAGTATTGCGAAGCATATTACTCAACTGACACAGAAGAATGCAACCTTCATTTGGTCTGAAGCTTGTGAAGCTAGTTTTCTTGAGTTGAAAAAGAGGTTGACAACAGCACCAGTTTTGACAATTCCTTCGGGCACTGGTGGTTTTGTTGTTTATTGTGATGCTTCTCACCAAGGATTGGGATGTATTCTAATGCAGCGAGGACATGTTATTGCGTATGCCTCGAGACAATTGAAGCCACATGAGATCCGATATCCAATTCATGATCTTGAATTGGCAGTCATTGTATTTGCATTAAATATATGGAGACATTATCTTTACGGTGAGAAATTTGAAATCTTTTCGGATCATAAAAGTCTGAAATATCTGTTTTCGCAGTCTGAATTAAATATGAGACAACGAAGATGGCTGGATTTATTGAAAGATTTTGATTGCGAAATCAAATACTATCCAGGAAAATCGAATGCGGCAGCAGATGCCCTTAGTAGGAAGGTTTGTGCTTTGTCCTTGGCTACTATGGGTGTATCTAGTTTAATAGAGGATTGTTGTACGTCTGGATATCTATTTGAGATGGACATGAAACCCCTAAGGGTTTATGCTATCAGTGCTGAACCTGAATTGTTGATTCGAATTAAAGAAGCACAAAAGAGGGATCTGAGTATCCAGAAGTCGATTGAAATGGTTAGATCTGGACGTCAATCTGAGTATCGGGTATGTGCTGATGAGGTTTTGTATGTGAATAACAGACTTGTTGTACCAGATGTAACAGAGTTGAAGCAACAGATATTGAACGAAGAACATAGAAGTAGATTCAGTGTACATCCTGGAGGTAGAAAAATGTACAACAATTTGAGAAAGCAATACTGGTGGAAGCAAATGAAGTCTGATGTGACTGATTTTGTTTCAAAATGTTTGAATTGCCAACAGGTGAAGGCAGAGAGAAAGAAACCTGCTGGTTTATTACAAAGTCTGTCAGTTCCTGAATGGAAATGGGATCATATTTCCATGGACTTTGTGACGAAGTTGCCCAGATCATCCCGAGGATGTGATGCTATTTGGGTAATTATCGATAGGTTAACGAAATCTGCTTGCTTTATTCCTTATCGAATGACCTATCGACATGATCAAATGGCGGATCTCTATATTCGAGAAGTGGTAAGACTTCACGGTATACCAAATTCAATTGTATCGGATCGAGATCCGAGATTTACTTCACACTTTTGGAGTAGCTTTCAACAAGCTCTAGGTACGAAATTATATTTAAGCACTGCTTATCATCCTCAAACTGATGGACAAACTGAACGAACAGTTCAGACTCTTGAGGATATGCTTAGAGCTGTGGTATTAGATTTTTGTATTACATGGCAAGATTCATTACCGCTTGTGGAATTTTAGTATAACGACATTTATCAGGCGAGTATTGAGATGGCTTCGTTTGAGGCACTGTATGGAAGAAAATGTCGTTCACCGTTGTATTGGGATGATGTGTCAGAGGTACCTGAATTGGGACCAGATATGATCAGAGAGATGACTGAGAAAGTGAAGGTAATTCAGCAGAAAATGAGAACCGCACAACATAGACATACTAGATATGCGAATGTCAGACGTCGAACATTGTGATTTGAAACAGGGGACAAAGTATTCTTGAAAATTTCTCCTTTCAGGGGTACAATTCGATTTGGGAAACGAGGGAAGTTGTCTCCACGATTCATTGGTCCTTATGAAATTCTCGAGAAGATAGACAATCTTGCTTATCGACTTGCATTACCTCCATATCTTTCAGGTATACATGATGTCTTTCATGTATCGATGCTGAGGAAATATCTGCCTGATATATCTCATGATTGAGATGGCTTCGTTTGAGGCACTGTATGGAAGAAAATGTCGTTCACCGTTGTATTGGGATGATGTGTCAGAGGTACCTGAATTGGGACCAGATATGATCAGAGAGATGACTGAGAAAGTGAAGGTAATTCAGCAGAAAATGAGAACCGCACAACATAGACATACTAGATATGCGAATGTCAGACGTCGAACATTGTGATTTGAAACAGGGGACAAAGTATTCTTGAAAATTTCTCCTTTCAGGGGTACAATTCGATTTGGGAAACGAGGGAAGTTGTCTCCACGATTTATTGGTCCTTATGAAATTCTCGAGAAGATAGACAATCTTGCTTATCGACTTGCATTACCTCCATCTCTTTCAGGTATACATGATGTCTTTCATGTATCGATGCTGAGGAAATATCTGCCTGATATATCTCATGTTATTCCTGCTAATGAAGCTGAACTTCTCAGTTACTTTGAACAACCAATTCAGATACTGGATCGAAAAGAAAAGCAACTCCGAACGAAGATTATTCCATTGGTGAAGATTCAATGGAATCGACATGGAGTTGAAGAAGCTACGTGGGAAGTTGAAGATGACATGAGACAACGATTTCCCTATCTATTCCAATAAAGTGAGTTCACATCGAGTTTCTGCTATTTCAATATTCTTATATGTACATAATGCATATACAGACTGCTGGTGAGTTCGAGGACGAACTCATGTGTTAGAGGGGGAGCAATGTAATGCCCGGGATTATAGACTTGATGATTTCGAATTTTCAGATTATAGCTTTTGGATGTAGTGGTGTTGATCAGTAGTTGTGTTAAACCAGTCGTTGTGTGGATCAGTTGTTGCGTTAAATCAGCTGTTGGTGAGAGGAGCTTGCGACTGGGTAACCAGCTGTTGGTTGAGGAACAGTCGCTGGTGAGAAGCGACGTCATTTTATTGAGTTGTAACGCAGCGTAGACTGCTGGTGAGTTCGAGGACGAACTCATGTGTTAGAGGGGGAGAAATGTAATGCCCGGGATTATAGACTTGATGATTTCGAATTTTCAGATTGTAGCTTTTGAATGAAGTGGTGTTGATCAGTAGTTGCGTTAAATCAGCTGTTGGTGAGAGGAGCTTGCGACTGGGTAATCAGTAGTTGCATTGTATCTGCTTGCGACTGGGTAACCAGCTGTTGGTTGAGGAACAGTCGCTGGTGAGAAGCGACGTCATTTTATTGAGTTGTAACGCAGCGTTTTGAGTGTTGCGTCTGGTACCAGTCGTGAGGGATTTGTTGCATTGTTTGATCCAGCTGCTGGGTTAGGAGATCAGCTGTCAACAGAGAGTATGACATATTCATTACGATGTCGTTTAAATTATTTTGCGCGACCAGTTGCTGATGGTGAGGTGACGTCGTGTTGATAAGTTGAAACGCAGCGTGTTGATTGTAACGCTGGTGGCAGCTACTGGAAGCAATGGTGACATATCCCATACGTCATCGTTGGGTGTTTTAGTGAAACCATCTGTTGGCAGAAAAGATGACGCGATTCTTTACGTCATCTGAATTTTTCGCATTTCAGCAGTTGATCAAGTTGAAAGAATCTATCATCAGTTGTTGGCGCGCAGCGGCGTCATTTTAATTAGTTGACGCGACGTCGTTTTGAGGCGCGAAGATAAATACAACGTCTGATGGTTGCTGCTGATTCTATCGAAAGGAAAAGCTGGTTTCTGTTGAGAATAAACGTTGGTTTCTGTCGTAAGATACTTACTGTAGCAACGTCTGTTTTTGTTTAGAACAGTAACTGGTATCTGGTTAGCGATATGTATGAATACATGAAGATGTTCAAACAGTGTGTGTTTATCTTATTTTGGTTGATAAATACTCAGCATGACACGTGGAATTTATAGAGATTGCATGGGGAACTCTGCAGATAACAGAGATCTTCTTCTATAAATTAGATTGAATTCAAAATCCTGGTAACGATTGCTACAGACACCAGAATTCGACTCTGTGAATTCTCTGGATTCTGGTGATAAGAAGTTAGAAGTAGTAATTGAAGCAGTTCCCAAATCAGAGATAAACGAATGTATAATTTGACATGAGAGTCAGGGATTAGAGTACTCGAGAATGATATTTCTTGAGTTATCCCGACAAACCACATACTTGATCCATGTCAAGATCGGATACGAATCTTGATGGCGTTGATGTGAAATGGAATCAATTCTTAGTTGAAACAAAGAGAGATGTTCAGTTATTTTGAGTTAATATTTTTGTTATGAACTTCTTTATGTTATTGCATGAACATGTCTATTATACTGTGATTGTTTCTCACCGGAGTTTATCCGGCTGTTGTTTTGTTTTGTATGTGTGCATAACAACAGGAGGAAAGAATTGAGTTGCTGGGACAGGGGTAGCAAGAACCTAGAAGATGGGCGACAAACAAAAAGACTAGGAACCTGCTGTTAGTTTAGTTTCTGGACAAATAATAGATAGTAGTTGATGTATCTGGTTTTTGTATTTAATGAACAGATTTTGTACCAGTGAATATAAGGTGTAGCAACCTTTGTACCGTTTTGATTTCTTTATGAATGAACAGCTTTTGTTGACCCACTAGCCGTTGTCAGCTTTCGTGGATAGCTGCTGACAGCAACCTTCGCTTCCCATAGCGTAATATCTGTCAGGCCTCGTGCTCTAAACAGAGTAAAATCATACAAACACATGCGGAAGCTATCAAAAAGCGGGTAAAATTTTCGCTTTTGGCCTGACGGTTTAAAACAATATAATTTAAAATAACATGATACTCAGAATAGAAACCCAGTTTATGAAAATCACAACAACAATAACAGTATAGCAGACAACAACCATAACATGTATCAGACTCCAACTACTGGATACAATAACGAAGCACAGGGCATCCCCCTGGCTAACTGATACATATATATATATGCTATACGCAACTGGGACACGCTAACCACCTCCTGGGGCACCACCAGCTGGGTTATAACCACGACCAGCTATAAAACCTGGGTTCCCTGAAAACAACACAAATAAGGAAACAAACCAAGCCCCAGAGGGACATGGGGTCAAACCCCAGTATGGAGAGCAACAGATATAGCTAAAAGAATGCATAAGATATGCAGATGCTATGCATGAGACACCGGATATTAACAGAAGGATCGACCAACAAGGGAGCTAAGGAACTCAAGCACAGCTCCAAGAATCTGCAACAACAGTGGCCACGGGGTGTGTTCACAGTGTGGTAATGAGCCACTCGCCGTGACACTACACCCGAATACCAGATGCATCAAACAACTCAACCTGCCGTTGCCTCGCCCATGAACTGTGGTAGTTAACCACTCGACGCATGGTGGCTAACGATCTCAGCATGGAGATGAGAGTGCGGTATTGCCGCTCGCCCTCGCATCCTGGTATGAATCAACAACAGCAATACAAGATACGAAACAATGGCTGCAACCGAAATATGAATGCAATATGGGAAATGCGTGTATGCATAAACATAGCAACTAAAATCAACATCAGTCACATATACACACAGCAACATCCATATAAATGCACAAGCAGCCATCTAGCATTCAATCTCACACCAATTCCCAGCTACTTCAATCTCAGATCCGTACCTTATACTTTTGTGCAACAATTACTACAAAACAGGCCCGAGAGATCTGGATAGCAACCTGCTAAATACACAACACACAGATCTCAAAAGCTGCACAGAAAGTCACGGCCAATTACAGAAGCTCACGGCTGGGAGCCACGCTCAACCAACGAAATTACTACCAAAACAACTTACTGGAAGCTTAAACCAAAGCTAGGAACAAGATCTCATCACAAGGGAACGAAGTTCTACCTGCACTACAAAACGCACAAATGGGCAGCAACTTCGCGTTCCTCAACTAGCCAACCACAGCCTCCAAAAGTGATATGGAATGATAGAGCTTCGCAAGAGGAGTCCAACGCTACCTCGAACGTACCAAACAACGGCCAAAAACGATGG
>KQ987327.1:18665-34571 GCA_001598015.1 Dorcoceras hygrometricum
CAACAACAGTGGCCATGGGGTGTGTTCACAGTGTGGTAATGAGCCACTCGCCGTGACACTACACCCGTATACCAGATGCATCAAACAACTCAACCTGCCGTTGCCTCGCCCATGAACTGTGGTAGTTAACCACTCGGCGCATGGTGGCTAACGATTCCAGCAGAGAGATGAGAGTGCGGTATTGCCGCTCGCCCTCGCATCCTGGTAAGAATCTACAACAGCAATACAAGATACGAAACAATGGCTGCAACTGAAATATGAATGCAATATGGGAAATGCGTGTATGCATAAACATAGCAACTAAAATCAACAGCAATCACATATACACATAGCAACATCCATATCAATGCACAAGCAACCATATAGCATTCAATCTCACGCCAATTCCCAGCTACTTCAATCTCAGATCCGTACCTTATACTTTTGTTCAACAATTACTACAAAACAGGCCCGAGAGATCTGGATAGAAACCTGCTAAATACACAACACACAGATCTCAAAAGCTGCACAGAACTCACGCCAATTACAGAATCTCACGGCTGGGAGCCACGCTCAACCAAAGCAATTACTACCAAAACAACTTACTGGAAGCTTAAACCAAGGCTAGGAACAAGATCTCATCACAAGGGAATGAAGTTCTACCTGCACTACAAAACGCACAATCGGGCAGCAACTTCGCGTTCCTCAACTAGCCAACCACAGCCTCCAAAAGTGGTATGGAATGATAGAGCTTCACAAGAGGAGTCCAACGCTACCTCGAACGTACCAAACAACGGCCGGAAACGATGGGAATTGCCGAAGAAAAGCTACAGTGAACAGTAACCTAGGGTTCGAAGCGAAGAACACAATCGGGGAAAATATTTCGCTAAGTATGGAATCTGGTGCTCGAAATCGAAGACCAAGTCTTCCTTAAATACATCTCGCAAAAGCTGGTTAAATCATCCACCGACATAACCAGCAGGCACCAACAAACCAGCAGATGCAAAGAACCAACTGCTGAATTCTCAAACCACGCTAAACAAAACGACGTCGTAGAACACTACCTACGACTGGTTCTCAACCAAAAGCTGGACAACCAGACGACTGGTTTAAACATCACGGGAATTCCTCCAAAAGCTGGTACCAGTCGCGACATCTAAAACGCAGTGTTGCAACTAATCAAAACGGCATCGCACAGCTGACGTCATCAAATATGGTCGATAACTCTCGCTCAATACCAGCCGCAAGCTAAAGTAGCGCACCAATCTCTCGCAGCTGGACAACCAGTCGCAACATCCAAACGACGATGTTTCCTCCTCGCGCTACAGGGATGTTGACTTGCGTTGACATCTGCTTCGACTGAACAACCAGCAGGCACACACACGAATCAGCTCTCTCACTAGCGCTACACCAAAACAACGTCGCTCCAACTTATTCAAACAACACCGTATCCAACCCGATACAAAAACTCGACTAAACGAGCAACATATATAACTAAAAGAATGCATAAGATAAAATGCAGATGCTATGCATGAGACACCAGATATCAACAGAAGGCTCGACCAACAAGGGAGCTAAGGAACTCAAGCACAGCTCCAAGAATCTGCAACAACAGTGGCCACGGGGTGTGTTCACAGTGTGGTAATGAGCCACTCGCCGTGACACTACACCCGAATACCATATGCATCAAACAACTCAACCTATCGTTGCCTCGCCCATGAACTGTGGTAGTTAATCACTCGGCGCATGGTGGCTAACGATCCCAGCAGGGAGATGAGAGTGCGGTATTGCCACTCGCCCTCGCATCCTGGTAAGAATCAACAACATCAATACAAGATACGAAACAATGGCTGCAACCAAAATATGAATGCAATATGGGAAATGCGTGTATGCATAAACATAGCAACTAAAATCAACAGCAATCACATACACACACAGCAACATCCATATCAATGCACAAGCAGCCATATAGCATTCAATCTCACGCCAATTCCCAGCTACTTCAAGCTCAGATCTGTACCTTATACTTTTGTTCAACAATTACTACAAAACAGGCCCGAGAGATCTGGATAGAAACCTGACTAAATACACAACACACAGATACTCAAAAGCTGCACAGAAACTCACGGCCAATTACAGAAGCTCAAAATATTTTGCTAAGTATGGAATCTGGTGCTCGAAATCGAAGACCAAGTCTTCCTTAAATACATCTCGCAAAAGCTGGTTAAATCATCCACCGACATAACCAGAAGGCACCAACAAACCAGCAGATGCAAAGAACCAACTGCTGAATTCTCAAACCACGCTAAACAAAACGACGTCGTAGAACACTACCTACGACTGGTTCTCAACCAAAAGCTGGACAACCAGACGACTGGTTTAAACATCACGGGAATTCCTCCAAAAGCTGGTACCAGTCGCGACATCTAAAACGCAGTGTTGCAACTAATCAAAACGGCATCGCACAGCTGACGTCATCAAATATGGTCGATAACTCTCGCTCAATACCAGCCGCAAGCTAAAGTAGCGCACCAATCTCTCGCAGCTGGACAACCAGTCGCAACATCCAAACGACGATGTTTCCTCCTCGCGCTACAGGGATGTTGACTTGCGTTGACATCTGCTTCGACTGAACAACCAGCAGGCACACACACGAATCAGCTCTCTCACTAGCGCTACACCAAAACAACGTCGCTCCAACTTATTCAAACAACACCGTATCCAACCCGATACAAAATACGCTAAACCAGTGACTGGTATTTCAAGCGCTATCAGATCTCTCCAAACGACGGCATTTTGGAATCTCACGTTGCCAAATAAATGCTACGACTGGTTTTCACTAAACAACCAGCTTTTACAACAAAAAAACCATCTTTCACCAAAAAACCAAAATACGAAGACTTCCAGAATTGTTCCAAATGCTATTTCAGACCCGAAAATGCCAACCAACTTACAAACAAAGATCTAAACCACCAGAAATCTCTAAAAACCGATACATGCCAACAATTAAATCTTGATTACAAATCCAGGTCTCACAATATCTGTTGAAAGATACCTACTGTTCATTACCTTTCAGCAACTAGTTATTGATCACGTTATAGCGTAATATCTATTGACAGATACCTACTGTTCATCAGTTACCTACTGTTACAAAAAAATGTGTACGCATAAAACCAGATTCAACTTAGTACACTTATTGATTTAATTAATCGCCCATAAGATGAGATTAGAGTAATTGTGGGAAGAGAGTCTCACATGTTGACCCTGTTGTTTTGATCCTGACTGGCGGTGAGGACCTCTGAGCGCCTGTTGCGCTAGTACCCCATGACCGCTACGATGTCTTTATTTACGTTATGATGCACTTCTTTCAGACATTTTATTACATGTTCCGTTTCCGCAACTTTTTACTTAGTCTGGTTTAAACAGTATGGATGATTTTATGTTTTAAGATATTTATTTTATTCACGATTAAAAGTATCGTTGAGAAATGTTTAAAGGGAACGAGCCATGCTTTTTGTTTATTTATTCCGCATAAGATTAAAAAAAAGTCTAGAGTCTGGTTCGTTTCAGTTGGTATCAGAGCGGTGGTTCTGGTGGGGTACTAGCCTGCTGCGTTGAGCTCGGAAGTTGCACTGCCAGTCTGTAAGTTTAAGATTTTTACGATTCATATTTATTTTTGCATGATGCATGTTCTATTTTCAGCAATAGTTTTACCTTAGAATTTTAATATTTAGACGCTTAGCCATGCACTTAGATTTACGTGAGAAGGTTTTGGTGTACCAGTATGCCTCCCAGACGTGACAGCACCCAGCAGGATGATGCTACGCCTCCTCATCCGCCCCCACCTCCTCAATTGACACCTTATGAGAGGGCTAGTGTGGATATGCTATTCGGGATCACCAGACTTTTGGAGCGTCAGTCGGAGCGATCCAGGAAGTCGCATGAGGAGGACGTGGCTGAGAGGTTCCACAAGCAGGGACCTAAGGAGTTTCAGGGACTACAGATACACTAGTTGCTGAGTAAAGCACTGCTAGGAGGTTTATCTCTTACGTTGTTGGGTTGAATCTAAGTAGAACTATTAGACCTTTTAGGACTTTCCTTAGGAACTTCGATAAGAGTAGCGAACTTAGAAATGTCTTAGGCATTCTAAATTGTTTATTGGGATTCAGTTTGACTGTAAATGCGTACCTGTGTGACGTTTCTATTTCAGGCGCAATTCGTGTGCTAGGTGTCACAACCCTTGCCTTGCTAGACTCAGGGGCGACTCACTCATTCATCTCGAGTGCGATCATTCAGAGGATGAGCATTATCCCGGAGAGCTTAGGTGTGTCTCTCGCAGTGATGATTCCGTCGGGAGAGGAGATATCGATGGCCAGTGTTGTCCAGGGTTTGATGATTATGTTCCAGGATCATGCATTCAGGGCCTTCTTGATCGTCTTGCCGATGTCAGAATTCGACATCATTCTAGGGATGGATTGGTTAACGGAGTTTGGAGTGGTGATCGATTTCCAGCGGAGGTCAGTGACTATCAGGCCGCCAGGGCAGGAGACCTTCTTATTTGAGGCAGCGAGGAGACCACGGAAGCCCCGATTCATATTGTTTCTATAGGCCAGGAGGCTATTTGAACTTGGATGTCAGGCGTTCTTGACCAGTGTTACCGCTTCAGGAGATGCAACAGGCCCTTCACTGTCTGATGTGGAGGTAGTCAGGGATTTTGCAGATGTCTTCCCTGGTGATGTAGTGGGAGTTCCACCGGAGCGAGAGATGGAGTTTTCTATTGAGCTGATGCCAGGTAAAGAGCCTATCTCTAAGGCACCGTATCGTTTGGATCCTACAGATGAAGGAGCTGAAAGAGCAGATTCAGGAGTTGCTCGACAAGGGGTTCATTCGCCCTAGCTTTTCTCCATGGAGCGCGCCAGAAGGATGGCAGCATGAGATTGTGTATTTATTACCGGGAGTTGAACAGAGTTACAGTGAAGAATAAGTACCCACTCCCGAGGATTGAGGATTTATTTGACCAATTGCAGGGAGCTCTGGGTTTCTCGAAGATTTATTTGAGGTCTGGCTACCATCAGTTGAGTATTTCGCCATGGGGATCTCCGATTCTTTTTTTGAAGAAGAAGGATGGCTATGAGGATGTGTGTGGACTTTTGACTGTTGAACAAAGCGACGATTATGAACAAGTATCCGTTTCTGAGGATTCATGACTTGTTCGACCAGTTGCAGGGATCTGCTGTATACTCTAAGATTGATCTGCGGTCTGGTTATCATCAGTTGCGGATCAGAGACGCTGACTTGGCGAAGACGGCTTTCAGGATGAGATATGGGCATTATGAGATTTTGGTGATGCCTTTTGGATTGACGAATGCTCCTGCTGTCTTCATGGATTTGATGAATTGCGTCTTCAGTGAGTATATCGATCATTTTGTGATTGTCTTCATAGATGACATCCCGGTGTATTCGAAGAACTTTAGAGAGCATAAAGAGCACTTGAGATTAGTTTTGCAGAAACTGAGAGACTCACAGCTGTATGTGAAGTTCAGCAAGTGTGAATTCTGGCTGGATATAGTTGTCTTCTTGGGTCATGTTATTTCAGCGCAAGGAATTTCTGTGGATCCGAGTAAGGTCGAATCAGTTCTTAACTGAGAGCGACCTAAGAATGTTTCTGAGATCCGTTGTTTCTTGGGTTTGGCTGGCTATTATAGGTATTTTATTGAGAAGTTTTCTTCGATAGCTAGGCCGATGACTCAGTTGACCCAGAAAGGTAGGAAGTTCGTTTGGACTGATGAGTGTGAGTCTAGTTTCCATTTGCTTAAGGAGAAGTTGACTACTGCTCCTGTGTTAGCTTTGGCTTCGGGTTCTGGAGGTTTTGTAGTTTGCTCTGATGCTTCTCTGAGTGGTTTAGGATGCATGCTGATGCAGAACGGGTATGTGATAGCCTATGCGTCTTGACAGTTGAAGCCCCATGAGACGAGATACCCCGTTCATGATCTTGAGTTGGCTGCGATAGTGTTTGCCTTGAAGATTTGGCGTCACTATTTGTATGGTGAACAATTTGTGGTGTACACCGACCACAAGAGTTTGAAATATATCTTCACATAGTCAGATTTGAATATGAGGCAACGCCGCTGGATGGAGTTGCTGAAGGATTTTGAGTGTGAGATTCAGTATCGGCCTGGGCGGATGAATTTGGTGGCCGATGCTTTGAGTAGGAAAGCCCAACCGGCGATGTTGACGTCAATGAGTATATCTAAAGTTCACAAGGATTTGGGGACTTCTGGGTGGCGTTTTCAGCCGAGTGATCAGTATTTCGTGGTTTCTTCTTTTCAAGTTGAGCCACAGATTGTAGCAGACATTAGATCAGCGCAGAGGACTGATCCGTACGTGCACGAGTTGAAGATTAAGGCCCAGAATGGTCAGTATGAGGATTTTTCTGTTGCTTCTGATGGATTCTTGAGATTTCGAGGTAGATTGGTGGTTCCGAATTTGATTGATTTGAATGAATCCATCTTGAATGAAGCCCATTGTAGTCGATATAGTGTGCATCCGGGCGAGGGGAAGATGTATCATGCTTTGAAGTCTCACTATTGGTGGGAAGGCATGAGGAATGACATCTCTGTATTTGTAGCTCGTTGTTTGAATTGCCAACAGGTCAAGGCTGAGAGAACGAGACCTGGTGGAATGCTACAGAGTCTAGAAGTGCCTCAATGGAATTGGGAGCACATGAGTGATCAGTATTTCGTGGTTTCTTCTTTTCAAGTTGAGCCACAGATTGTAGCAGACATTAGATCAGCACAGAGGACTGATCCGTACGTGCACGAGTTGAAGATTAAGGCCCAGAATGGTCAGTCTGAGGATTTTTCTGTTGCTTCTGATGGATGCTTGAGATTTCGAGGTAGATTGGTGGTTCCGAATTTGATTGATTTTAATGAATCCATCTTGAATGAAGCCCATTGTAGTCAATATAGTGTGCATCCGGGCGAGGGGAAGATGTATCATGCTTTGAAGTCTCACTATTGGTGGGAAGGCATGAGGAATGACATCTCTGTATTTGTAGCTCGTTGTTTGAATTGCCAACAGGTCAAGGCTGAGAGAACGAGACCTGGTGGAATGCTACAGAGTCTAGAAGTGCCTCAATGTAATTGGGAGCACATCGCCATGGATTTTGTGACGCATTTTCCTCGATCGAGTAGGGGATGTGATGTTGTTTGGGTTGTGATTGACCGATTGTCGAAGTCAGCCCATTTCATTCCCTATGATGTTAGGTGTTTGATGAAGAAGATGGCGCGACTGTACATTGACCATGGGGTGAGATTGCATGGAGTGCCGGTTTCAATAGTGTCTGATAGAGATCCAAGGTTTACTTTCCGATTTTGGAAGAGCTTGCAGACAGCGATGGGTTCGATATTGGCTATGAGTACAGCCTATCACCCACAGATAGATGGTCAATCTGAGAGGACCATCCAGATTTTAGAAGATATGCTGCGAGCAGTTGTTTTGGATTTCAGTGGTGGCTGGCAGGATTCCTTGTCCTTAGTTGAGTTTTCTTATAACAATAGCTACCAAGTGTCTATTGGGATGGCCCCTTTTGAAGCTCTGTATGGTCGTAAGTGTAGATCACCGATTTGCTGGGAAGAGATTGGTGAGAAGCAGTTGTCTACTCCTGAGTTTGTGCAGCACAAGAAAGATCAGGTTGAATTGATTCGGAGTAGGATGAAAGCTGCTCAAGATCGACATGCTAGCTATGCTAATAAGAGACTCCGACCATTGGAATTAGAAGTTGGTGATCGAGTGTTTCTCAAAGTTTCTCCTTTCAAGAGTGTGATGAGATTCAGACTGAAGGGTAAATTGGCTCCTAGATTCGTTGGTCCTTTTGAGATTGTTGAGAGCATTGGACAGTTGGCTTATAGATTGAGACTGCCTGATGAGTTAGCAGCGATGCATGATGTGTTTCATGTGTCAATGTTGAGGAAATATGATCCAGATCCGTCCCATGTGTTGAGGACTGATGAAGTAGAGCTGGATTCTAACTTGAGTTATGTGGAATATCCAGTGCAGATTCTGGATAGGAAGGAGAAGCAGCTGATGAATAAGGTTATTCCGTTGGTGATGGTCCAATGGAGCAAGCATGGTCGTGAGGAAGCTACCTGGGAGGTGGAAGAGAAGATGAGACAAGAGTGGCCTCATCTGTTTGAGCTTTGACAGTGGAGTTGTGCTGGTGAGTTCTAGTGTTTTGTTGATTTCTGCCCTGTGTTTACCTTTGATTTCGAGGATGAAATCTCTTAATATGGGGAGAATGTGAGGACTATAATTTGCTAGGTACGATTTATTAGCTAATTAGATTTGGTTTAGAGTTAGTTAATTGAGTTTCTGAGTATCGGGTTTTCAGATTTGAGGATTTAGTGATTTTTAGAATTTCAGTTTTGAGCGGAATCTGGACGCGCAGATGTGCCCTTGTGTGTTTGGGTGAGTTATTGCAAGCAGGGAGAAAAACGCTGTCGTTTTGAGCGCTGTCAGATGTGGCATTGCTGGAGGTAATGCGACGTCGTATTGTGTTTTCAGAAGTGGCGTTAGATAGAGGGATCTGTTAGCGGGCGTGAACAGAAGTGAGATTTTGTGATAGGAAGTCAGCGATGGTTAGTTGCCCATAGTCGTTCAGATGTCAACGATGGTCAACGATGCTGATTGATGAATTCAGCAGTGACCAAGATCTGAGGAGCGCTAGCGGGACTTGATGCTACGTCGTTTTGATAAGTTAGCGTGATGTCGTTTGCTGTTGCGTTAGTAGAGAGTAGCAAAGTCTGATTCGAGACAGCTGAGGCCAGTTGCGAGAGACTTCTGCCTTAGAATGAAAGCTGTTTTGTACCAAGATCTGAGTTGGTGAGACATCTGAATTAGTCTCCGATGACTTCTGTTGTATCTTTGACTGGGGATTTAAATGCAAGTGCTGATCGACACTTAGAGCATTTCGAACCTTAGATATCCTATCTTCTTCCATGATAACCTTCGGTTGCTACTGTTCATTGGAACCCTATTTCCATCAATTGCCATCGTTTCTAGCCGCCATTTGGAGCAATATTGGTAGCGCTGAGCTCGTATTCTCTAGGGCTTTCGATTAGTACCATTTTGGAGACTGGAGTACGCCGGATTTGAGGAGCGCGAAGAGTTACAGTGTTCGTGTGTCTTCGCGATTGTGGCGATGGTTAGTTGCCCAGAGTCGTTCAGATGTCAACGATGGTCAACGGTGCTGATTGATGAATTCAGCAGTGACCAAGATCTGAGGAGCGCTAGCGGGACTTGATGCTACGTCGTTTTGATAAGTTAGCGTGACGTCGTTTGCTGTTGCGTTAGTAGAGAGTAGCAAAGTCTGATTCGAGACAGCTGAGGCCAGTTGCGAGAGACTTCTGCCTTAGAATGAAAGCTGTTTTGTACCAAGATCTGAGTTGGTGAGACATCTGAATTAGTCTCCGATGACTTCTGTTGTATCTTTGACTGGGGATTTAAATGCAAGTGCTGATCGACACTTAGAGCATTTCGAACCTTAGATATCCTATCTTCTTCCACGATAACCTTCGGTTGCTACTATTCATTGGAACCCTATTTCCATCAATTGCCATCGTTTCTAGCCGCCGTTTGGAGCAATATTGGTAGTGCTGAGCTCGTATTCTCTAAGGCTTTCGATTAGTACCATTTTGGAGACTGGAGTCGCCGGATTTGAGGAGCGCGAAGAGTTACAGTGTTCGTGTGTCTTCACGATTGTGGACCAGTAGTTCTTCTGCTCTTTAACAGCCTTTGGTAAGTGATTATTTACCGATTTAAGCTTCTTTGAGAGCCGAGTAGTGCTCTGTAGAGTTGAGGTAGCTGAGTGAGCTACGAGGCTTTAGAAAATAAGCTGTTTGAGTTCAGAATTGAGTTGATTTTGAGATATCTTGACAGATTCGAGCTTGTAGTAGCTTTTGCTGAGTTGCCGTGGAGCTGCTTGGGCACTGGACTTGAGTTGGTTACTGCGCCCTTCTTGTTGTAAGATCTGTTGAGGTTCGAGGTACGAATTGAGCTATATTAAGCAGTTTGATATCAGCTTTGCGAATATTTCTGTTGTGTATTAGCTGTTGTGTTTGTATTGACTGCTGAATGATTGTGCTCATATCTGTTATGTGCGTGTGTGATGTTATGCATTGATTAAACATGAGTCTGTTGTGCATTCATGCATGCATATTGAGCCTGATTCCTTTGAAAGCTGAATTCCTTTGCACGTTGTGATCGGCCGGCTGAGTCATCGCGCCTGAAAGGTCCAACGTTGATGTTGATGTGGTGGCCAGCTGAGTCGTTGCTCCTGAAAACCACTATGCCTTGTGATGGTCGGCTGAGTCGTCGTACCTGAAGATCACAAGATGATGATGATTATGAGATTGCACAGCTGAGTCGTTGTGCTATTCTATTTGCCTACCGATGATTCTTGGTAGACCTTTCATGCATAGCACGATAGGTATATTGCATTGTCTGATATGATTTATGCTTTTATTGTGCTCTTCGTACTGAGGGTTGACCTCGTTTATTTTCCCTGTTTTGGGCTGCCTTGGTTTGTGTTGGCCTTGGCAGGTTCTTCAGGTAACCAAGCTGGACAGAGTGGAGCTTCAGCTGGTCGATCCCCTTTTTTATTTGAGTCCCAGTTGTATTGATATTTATATTGAGCCATGGGATGTCATGTGCCTTTATGTATGTTGGGGATCGTGTGTTGTTGTTGTTGTTTGGGTTTTGAGTTTAACTCTATTTAAGATGATGTATTTTGAAATGATATTGGATCAGGCCCTTATTCGAAAATTTTAGCCCATATTTTTATGATGCTTCCCCATATTTTATGACTAATTGTTGTATTAGCGCACGTGGCCTGACATTTTTAGTATCAGAGATTAAACTGGGATAAGCTCGTTTCCTTTTAATTTTAAAGTTTAAGGTCCAATTTTAAGATTTTTGGTCAAATCTTTTAAAGTCAAATTTTTTAGTAAACTTTTAATTAATTTGGATCTAATACTTTATTTTAAGTTTTAAAGTCAAAATTATGGTATATTTTATTTTAATTTAGTCAAAATTGGTCATGGGATTTTATTTAGTCAAAATTGGTCAATGAAGTATTTTAGAAAATTTTAAAGCTTAATTTCAAGTTTTGGGTCAAGTCATGTGTTAGGCTAAGTTTCAATTTTAAGTTTAGTCTAGGTTCTTTTCGGGCTTAGTAATAGTTGGCCAGGCTCCTGAACCAGTCATTGATCAGAGTAGAAAATGTAGAAGCCCGTGAAAATATATATTTAATTATATATGTAGGATTCTACGTATTAATATTTTAAAGAAAAGAATTAAATATATATTGACGGGCTAAACTTTTAAATTGCATGATTTTAAGAAATGTACGCATCATGAGATTTTATGAAATGTTTAAGGCATGTTATTTTTTTGAGAAAAACCCGAGGGATTGAAGTGACTTGTGGCAAAATTTAATGATGGGAGCTAGCCAGGTATCCGGGCCCGGGGATCCCCTGTTTTAATGTATTACGAACCTATGGATCCATGTGATCACGACGTGGTGAAGTGGCATAGGAGGTTGTGTGACGTCCCAATCCTCATGGGGTCACGAAAGAATAATAAAAAGAAAAGAAGGGCTGAATGGCAATTGTTATAAGCTGTATTTCTTATAACTAAATCAAAATTCAAACACAAACATAATATGGCGCCAGATACTGGAACGGCTGAAACAGTTTCTTTAATAACAGATGTTACAAAAGTGCAAAATGTGATATTACAACTTTGCAATTCTATATGAATTCACTATTGTTATAATGGATCTAATACAGACTTAACAAAAGATCAAAAACAACAACAGCTGCTGCGGAAAAACATCGACCGTAGATAAACACAATCACCACAGCTGGTTCAGTCGCTGCCTCCCGTCTGCCCCAGCTCTGTCCCACCTGCACCATTTTAAAACTAATGAGCCTAGGGGCTCAGCAAGTAAAATCTGAAGATAACAATTTCGAATAATGCAGGCAGACATCTAAACATATCGTAACTTAACAAAACAGTTTAAAGGAAGTCATTCATCAGCTTTCATAAACTTTCTTTCGTTAAACTTGGAAATGGGGAAGATGACCGAGATCCCATTCTTATTTTCTTGTAATTTATGGCTTAGAAGCTCTCCTTAGGTCCCTGGTGCACCTGATCAAGTGACTACTGATATCAGCCTTAGCATTTAGCTCGTAGTGAAGGGGCAACTGACATCTGGACAGCTGCTCACCCCTCCATGGTGATCGTCTGTTATCTATGCCATAAATCCTTAAATTGAAACGTTCTTCCTTTAAACTCATAGCTGGTTGAAATTTGATTGTGAAATCATCGTTCGGGTTCACAGTGCTTCGAAATTCTTTCTTTAAAACTTCTTTAAAACTTTGTCGAGTATCGGGTTCTACTGCTGAGACTTATCTCTAAAAGGAATCAGCTGTTGCTAAGAGAAACGATATGATTATAGTAAAACAGACGCAAGGATATTCGATAACATTGAAATAGGTGTATTAAATGAAACGACGTCATTTGTGTAAGAATGAGATATATTAAATCTGATGCTAGCTGAATAGGTTCATGAATTAATATGTGAGATGGGTTAGGAATATACTTCCTCAAAGCTGATACATGGAATACTCTGTGCACTGCTGACAGCTGTGGGGGCAACGCTAAACGATAGGCTAACGTTCCTACTCTTTCTAAAATCTCATATGGTCCAATATATCTTGGACTCAGCTTCCCTTTCTTCCCAAAACATAATTCCCTTCATTGGATCAACTCTCAAAAATACATGGTTGCCAACTTCAAAATTCAGATCCCTTCTCCTGTTGTCTGCGTAACTCTTTTGCCTGGTTTGAGCAGCTTTCATCCGCTCCTTTATCTTCCTAACAGCTGATGTTGTTTCCTCCACTACATCTGGTCCTAAACCAGCTCTTTCACCAACTTCATCCCAGTGAAGAGGTGTTCTACATTTACGATCGTAGAGCGCTTCATATGGAGCCATCTGTGTAGCTGATTGATAACCATTATTATACGCAAACTCTACTAGAGGTAACTTCAGCTCCCAGCCTTCGGAAAAATCCACAATACAAGCTCTGAGCAAATCTTCCAGAATCTGGATCACTCTTTCCGATTGTCCATCTGTCTGGGGGTGAAAGACTGTGCTAAAAGTTAGCTTAGTACCCATAGCTTTATGCAAACTCTTCCAAAAATCTGACGTAAATTTTGGATCCCTATCAGATACAATTGAAATGGGAACACGATGCAGCCTCACTATTTCTTTTATATACAAGTCTGCGTATCTGCCCACATCGTATGTCGTCTTCACTGGCAAAAAGTGGTCAAACTTAGTGAGTCTATCGATTATTACCCAAATGGAATTATACCCTTGGGCAGTCATTGGTAAACCAACTACAAAATCCATAGCTATACATTCCCACTTCCATTCGGGAATAGGAAGTGGCTTCAACAACCCAGCTGGTCTTTGATGTTCAGCCTTCACCAGCTGACAAGTTAAACATTCCGAGACAAATCTGGCAATGTCTCATTTCATCCCTAGCCACCAGTACAACTACTGGAGGTCTTTATACATTTTAGTACTCCCTGGATGTACAGTATAAGGGGCTGTATGAGCTTCTGCCATCAAATCCGATCTCAAGGTGTCCACTTGTGGCACCCAGATTCTTCCTTGAAATCTGATTACTCCACCGTCTGAAAAGTAGAGACTGCTGCCTCTTTACCTATCTTTCTTAACCCACTTCTGAAGCTGTTCATCTTTTGGCTGACCTTCACGAATTTGGTCCATCAAATATGATCTCACCGAGAGATCTGCTAAGTCTGACTTGCTGCTGTTCGTTACTAATTCTAGTCCCAACTTCTCAATTTCAGCTGTACGGCTACCAGCTCCCAGTCGTGAGTGGGATAGTTTTTCTCATGGTCCTTCAGCTGTCGGGAAGCATAGGAGATCACCTTTCGGTCTTGCATCAGTACCGCACCTAAGCCCATCTTAGATGCATCTGTATAAATCACAAACTTCCCTTGATCAGATGGCATGATTAATACTGGTGCTGTTATCAACGCTTGTTTCAACTTCTCGAAGCTGATTTGGAATTCTGGAGTCCAATCATACTTAACCAGCTTCCTTGTTAATGAGGTCAAAGGGACAGCTATCTTGGAAAATCCTTGAATGAATCGTCGATAATAAACGGCTAATCCCAAGAAACTCCTTACCTCTGACACCGACCTTGGTATTGGCCTGTCACGTACAGCTTCTGCTTTGTCTGGGTCTACTTCTAATCCATCCTTAGATATAATGTGATCTAAGAATGCTACCTTCTCCAACCAAAAGTCGCATTTACTATACTTAGCGTATAGCTGCTTACTCTTCAAAACTTGAAGCACTGTCCTCAAATGATCAACATGTTCAGTCTTTGTCTTAGAGTATATTAGGATATCATCTATAAACACAACTATGAACTGATCCAAAAAGGGTTGGAAAATGTTAGAACAATCTTTTATAAGTTTTGGTGATAACAAAATAAGTCAAGTTGGAGTGATCGATCAGTTGATACAAATGGCTTTTCTACAGTTGGAGCTTTCGAAGATATCAACAGTTGATTAGTTGGAGAAGTGCTAAACGACGGCGTTTAAATAAATTGGAACGACGTCGTTGGTATTCACTATTACAGTTCAGCAGAAGTTGTTATCAATCAGCAGATACAGTGTTGTGTTTCAGCGTGTTTTGCTAAGGACTGCTAAACGACGGCGTTTTAATAAGTTGGTACGACGTCGTGGAATGCACTGTTTAGTTTCAGCAGATGAAGTGTTCAGTAGATGCTTTCATGAAGAGATCAGCAGATTCGTTCTTTTAGAATTCAGCAGATGGTTAGAACTTTTCGTTGAGGAACGACAGCGTATTGGATAAGATGCTAAACGACAGCGTTTGAGTTAGTTGGAACGACAGCGTTTTGGATTGATTCAGCAGAGCGCTCTATAGTTGTTTCAGCAGATGGCTACAGTGACTCAATCCAGCAGATGCTCTACATATTGTTGTTCAGCAGATGTATTTCGAAGATAAGCTAAACGGTGTCGCTTAAATAAGTTGACACGACATCGTTTTTGCTAAAGATCAGCAGATTGAAAAACGCGTATGTATTTCAGCAGATGATTTCTTCTAAGCGTTTTTCCAGTCGAAGCTTTCAACGAAGGTAAATATAAGTGCTGATTTTCAGAGTAGTTTCAGGCGCAAGCTCTAAGTATTTGAAATACGATCTTTTGCTTATTTGGAAAAGATTTATTGGATCGTACAGTTGCCTGGAATGAAGGAAACAAGGTGGGTACTATTTTGGGTGAATAGTACAGTGTACAGTGGCCGTTTCTCTATGCTTGCACAGATATGGAAAGAAGACAAATTGGCTCTGTAATTGAGCGTTTGACCTTGTAGTGGAGCAGAGATTACGGTGTACTATTTTGGCAGTAATTCAAACGGGATTTATTTCCTTTGGAGGATTTAATGTTACCGTTGCAGTCGAAGACTATATATTTCAGCAGAGGTGTTGAAGAAACGATCAATCTCGCTTATCATCTTGCTGTAACGCTGCCAAAATTACAACAGAGCTTTCTCTTCATTGATATTTCAAAAAGCTCACAGACTCGAAGAACAATTCGTTTTGATCTTCATTAGATAAACCTTCGAGTCATTTTACAGTCTCTTGAATCGTGTCTTCACTGTAATATTTGATAGAGTCTGTAAACGAACTGTCTTTTAAGAAGTTCGTAAAACTTACATATCTTGTAAACCAGCAGCGAAGTCTGCATCAAGTTGTGTTGTAAAGTGCTAAGAGTTCTTGTAGCTGCGGGTTACAGGAGTGGGTGTTT
>KQ987329.1:43797-62064 GCA_001598015.1 Dorcoceras hygrometricum
TTCAACAGCATTAATTATTCAAGGCTTTACAGGCCAATTAAGAAATTGGTGGGATAAATCCATATCCCTCCAAGAAAAAATAGCCATACTTAATCATGAAATTCATACTGAAGATGACAGTGGTAATATTACTACCCAAAATGATTCCGGTGAATTCCTTATAGTTACAATTTCAATGTATTTCATAGGAAATCCCAGTGAAGAATTTCATTCTTCCAAAATAATCCTCACAAATCTCAAATGTCCGTCCTTAACTGACTATCGTTGGTATAAGGATGTATTCCTAACTCATGTTCTACGCCGAGAAGACTGTAATATGTCTTTTTGGAAGAAACTTTTCATATCGGGATTACCCCGACTTTTCGCTGAAAGAATATTTCAAAAATTAAAAGCTGCAGTAGGTTCAGAAGATATTCCTTTTGTAGACATGACCTTTGGTCAATTATTTGCATTTATCAAAAAAGAAGGATTATCTTTATGTTCAGAACTCAAATTACAAGCCAAATATAAATCTGATAGAAGTACGACTCGTAAAGAGTTAGGATCTTTCTGTTCAATGTTCGGTTTAATGAATATTGAACCTCCTTCAATACGTAAGAAAAAGAAAGAAAAAAGATTTCAATCTTATAATAAATCTTCAAGATTTAAGACTAAAAAATATAAGAAAACTCATACTAACTCAAATACGTTAAAATATTGGAACTGTAACCAACCAGGTCACACGTCCAACAACTGTTTCAAAAAACCCAAGAAGAATCATAAAAAACAAAATATTAATGAATTATTTGATGATATTCGTGATCTGTATTTTGAATTGATTTTATGTGGTTACTTGTTGTATGAGTTTGAGTAACTCATATTTTGAGTATTGAATATTTTGAATGTATGATTTGAAGTTCAGGCCCATTGTATTTCGAAAAATTTTTAAGCCCTGATTTTAAGCTTCCGTGTTTATGCGCTTATTATGTTTTAATTGTTAGTAATTAGCACGGGACCTGACACTCGAGCTCGGGCGGCCTTATCCTCGTTTTGACGGCCCAATCGACTAGGAACGTGTTCAGAATACATAGTGATTATTAGATGTGTTTCATGATAGCCGTCATACCCACTATCACATCTAACATACACTATAGTGCATTCTAGGTCTTTACTCAACGTAATTGTTAATCATTATACAACACAATGAAAGTAAAGAATGCCATAAATAAATGCGAATATCATATATAAAGATCGTTTCATACAAGAGTCTATGAACCCACACGCCACAACTTGGCTAGTTGGGCATCTACTCTAACAAGGAGATAGGAATAAAACTTAATAATAATACTGATTCAATTCTCAATAAAATTTCAACAAAGCTATCAGAAATAGGTACATCTGGTAGTAAAATTAATTGTGTTGAAAACAATAATATTCAAAATATTGAAAATAATCCAGATACTGAGTCTCAAACTTCCAATTCTACTGATTTCGGTTCAGAATCAGAACAAGAAGTCAATATTATTGACAACCCTTTCACAGATGAAGAAGATAAAATTCATCGAATTAATAGAAGACAATTCAATAATCCAAATACTCGTAATTACTATCAGAGGCCTACGCCTGCTGATATTGGTTACGAAGAAAGAAATCAATTCAAAAGTACAAAATATGATGGCCAATCTATAATTGAATTGAATATAGATGGCAAATCAGAATACGAAATCCTCAATACTTTACAAGAAATGGGTATGGCTCGAGCAGCCTACAAAATCAAAGGAAATAATGAA
The DNA here is from genome assembly GCA_001598015.1 of Dorcoceras hygrometricum. Classification (NCBI taxonomy): domain Eukaryota; kingdom Viridiplantae; phylum Streptophyta; class Magnoliopsida; order Lamiales; family Gesneriaceae; genus Dorcoceras; species Dorcoceras hygrometricum. The sequence goes on from KQ987329.1 coordinate 45,567, forward strand.
GAAACTTCAACAGCATTAATTATTCAAGGATTTACAGGCCAATTAAGAAATTGGTGGGATAAATCCTTATCCCTCGAAGCAAAAGTATCCATACTTAATCATGAAATTCATACTGAAGATGACAGTGGTAATATTACTGCTCAAAATGATTCAGGTGAATTCCTTATAGTTACAATTTCAATGTATTTCATAGGAAATCCCAGTGAAGAATTTCATTCTTCCAAAATAATCCTAACAAATCTCAAATGTCCGTCCTTAACTGACTATCGTTGGTATAAGGATGTATTCCTAACTCATGTTCTTCGTCGAGAAGACTGTAACATGTCTTTCTGGAAGGAACGTTTCATATCGGGACTACAACTCGTAAAGAGTTAGGTTCTTTCTGTTCAATGTTTGGTTTAATGAATATTGAACCGCCTTCAATACGTAAGAAAAAGAAAGAAAAAAGATTTCAATCTTATAATAAATCTTCAAGATTTAAGACTCAAAAATATAAGAAAACTCATACTAACTCAAATACGTTAAAATGTTGGAACTGTAACCAACCAGGTCACACGTCCAACAACTGTTTCAAAAAACCCAAGAAGAATCATAAAAAACAAAATATTAATGAATTATTTGATGATATTCCAAGTGATTCCAGTACATCAAATAAAGATGATACTGAATCAGAAAATGAACAACAACCTTCAAAAGGCATCTGCCACCTATGCGTAATTCCAAATAGTCAAGAAAGAAGCCTTTTCTCAATACCTACTCCAAAACAACATAGGCAATACCCTTCACCTATATTAGATAATCGTACAAAAATATTCATTATGTCAGTCGTTAATAATAGGTTAAAATTCATAGATCACTTAAGTCAGGCGCAAACAGGTCTTTGGCTCAGACCATATCATACATATTCACTTTTCCTTTATCTTTTCAAAATATTTCTTTTACTTAAATATTCCAATAGTACTCAAATCATCCCTTTAAATACCCCGTTCTTCAACAACAATTTTTCATATTACATTCTACATCTTCTTGAGATTGTTTCCTCTATCCATCATCTTTTTATACAAACCTCAGTCATCCTGAAAATAGATCCTGCCAAACACAAGCAAAATATTCAAACAGCACGGGATTATGAAATGCCCAAAGCTCCTTCAAAAGAATTAGTTCAACTACATCCATCCACACCTACAAAAATACCGACTCAAAGACCCACGGGTCAATTTCCTCCCCTTACTTCAAATTATAATAGATATAGTCCACTTCAAAATCTCCCAGAATTACCCTACAAATCAGTTCTGGCTACCCCTTCAAAACAGATTCAAACTTCTCAAGCCCCTCAAAATAATGATGAGTTCATATATATTACTAAACCGTGGTCCGAAAAACATCGGTTTTGCCCCTTTCACAGAGATCCCTCAAAGTGTCAAAAAACAGGATTACATCCGTCGTCGTTTTCCCTCTTCTCAATACTGGGAAGCCGACAATCCTGAAAAAAATCAAAAGTTTTATGAATTCATATTGGTGGACACCGACTCGGTCGAAATTGTCCACAAAAAATGTTCAAAAGGAGAAATCATCTTTTCCAAATGCATCATCAAACAGGTTATCTCCAATACTCAGTGGGATAATGTATTCAAAACCCGTTCATTTTCAGTCAATTTTCAACCTTCCTCTTTCAATTATATTGATTACAAAAATGCCTGGTTCAAAGCTTTCTACCTTCGTCCTTTTTCCCATTCATGGTTTTTCACTTTTCATACTGGATGCGATTCAAATTTCCCTATTTGGTTTCACGAGTGGTGGAAACAAATGGGTTCCGAATCTTCAATTTTACCCCAAGAAGTCAAAAAAGGTTTAGAGGTTTTTCAGAATCCTCTTGCCTTAATAATTTTCAAAAACCCCTCAAATTTCATGCTGAGTTCAAAGTTCCATGGAATTTTGCATGGGATTTTGATTTTCAAAAGCTTTACCCCGATCCAGTACCTTTTTCACTGGTTCGTATTCATAAGATCAAATGGTGGGACAAATACCAGACCCACCTCTGCAATGAACATGTTGTTCGCAATTTCATATCCACAGGTCAAAAACCCAAATATTCTTCAAATGAGCAGAAACCTGAAACTCCTGCTCAACAAACAACCCAAACATCTCAAAAGCCCAAAGAAACAGAGACTTTCTTTGACCAATTCAAAAATGACTCAGAGTTTCAAAATAAACTTTTCGAATTTATGGCTTCATGCTCTTCAAAGACTGCAAAATCAGAAGAATCGGTCTCTTTCGACCCTTTCGGTGGACCGAATGCTTAAGATCCTTTTGATTTTTAAATCATAAGGATGTTTTAAAAAAAAAAAACAATTATATTTCTTTATATTTCTGTTTTTCAAACATTGGCCAGAAGTTTCTCGGTGAAACGCGTGCCACACTCTCAAATGGCCAGAAGTTTCTCGGTGAAACGCGTGCCACACTCTCAAATGGCCAGAAGTTTCTCGGTGAAACGCGTGCCACACTCTCAAATGGCCAGAAGTTTCTCGGTGAAACGCGTGCCACACTCTCAAATGGCCAGAAGTTTCTCGGTGAAACGCGTGCCACACTCTCAAATGGCCAGAAGTTTCTCGGTGAAACGCGTGCCACACTCTCAAATGGCCAGAAGTTTCTCGGTGAAACGCGTGCCACACTCTCAAATGGCCAGAAGTTTCTCGGTGAAACGCGTGCCACACTCTCAAATGGCCAGAAGTTTCTCGGTGAAACGCGTGCCACACTCTCAAATGGCCAGAAGTTTCTCGGTGAAACGCGTGCCACCATTTTCAAATTGGCCGACCATATTATTCAAAATAGGCAAAAAGGCAGAAGATTCCTTTTCAAAGACGCGTGATAGTCGCGTGCAAGTTATGATCAAACAAAGACAGCTCAAAAGAAGACGTTTCAACAACCACACTCAAAGATATCATGGCGGACAAAGACAAAGACAAATGCTTTTCAAAAAGATGTGCCCACTATCAAAAGATGTTCCCCATTATCAAAAGACGACAAAGTTGCTGACTCAAAAGTTGGTTCTCATTTTCAAAGATTCCCATTATCAAAAGGCGTTCCCACTTTCAAATGCTGATGACAAAAGACGCATTATCAAAAGTTGATGAAGACTTAAAACAAAAGCAAAAGATGATCAAGACATAAAGCAAAAGTAGACGGTGACATTCCATCTACCAAGCTTGTCGAAGACTTCAAAGTTTTTCCTATATATTCATTGTATTTTCATAAGTTAGACAGAACGAGTTTAGAGAGCGAAATTACTTTGTAAAAACTCTGAGCTTGTATCTGCGATCAATTCCTGTATCCAATCTCTGTAAGATTTCATTTTCATATTTATAAAATCAATCTGTTCTTTCATTCTGTTCTTGTTTTCATATCTGTTCTTGATCCCCGTCCTTCCAATATTTCTATTTCCACATGTTTTTTACGATCCTTGTTCTTATTTGGTATCAGAGCCATGACTTTAATGAACTTAGAGAGTATTAAACTTAGATTTGTTAAGAACTTTCAATAGAAAACTGTTAGGTTTAAGTCTAGGTGGTTGGAACTGCGTTGGTCAGCCATGAATCCGTTGGTCAGCCGTGTTGGTGGTCCCGGTCTGATCCCGTATGTCGTTAAGACTTTGCCACACCAAAAACTTTAGTTTAATAGAATTCTGTTAGAGTTCAAGATGGCTTTAAGATTTAGAAATCTAATGTCATTAGGATCTACCTCTAGGTCCCAAAATGTAGTTCAAAGTAGTGAAACACATATGCCGATAGATTATTCAAACTGGACAATCCCTCAGGAACAAATTGAAAACATTTACAAAAAAGGTTTCATAGATTTCAAAACTGCTTTTTCTGTCAAAACTCATGAAGAAACTTTAAGTATTCAAGAAGATAGTCAAAGTATAACTCTTCTTAATAATTCAACAATACAAAAATATATTCAAAAGAATTATAGATATATTCATGTTGGTTTAGTTCAAGTAGCTGTCAAACCTTTAGTTCATATTGGAGTTGACACTCCAGTATATCTCGCCTTGCGTGATAAAAGACTAAAGAGATATCAAACATCTCTTCTGTCGTTGGTGCAAACCAATATCTGCAATGGTCCAATTTATTTCAATTGTTTTCCTAACATTTCTGTGGATCTCACAGATCCCATGATTTTAGATTCATTAATTTTAGATGTTCAACTTGAGGGAGATGAATTTCATCCCTGCAAAAACTTCGCAATTATGTACAGAGTCTACTTCAGACTTCTGTCTTCACAAATAAATCCAAAATTCAACAGACTGCCTGCTTCGAAAGAAGAGACAGTATTGCTGCAAATTGATGCGGAAAGGCCTACGGTCTTTACGCCTAAAAAACTAAAATGGAATGAAATAACCATTCCAGAACAATTCATAATTAATACACCTCAAATTCCAAGAAATATAGAACGTAGAGAAATATCTCAAATAATAGAAGAAGAAGATGGAAAAATCACAATAAAATTCAATTCCCAAATTCAAAATACTAAAATTCCGAATTTCCAGAAATCTCAATCTTCGAGACATTCATTTTCGTCTGTCTCAAGAAATACTCAAAAATATGAATTTACAACACCTCTTCCTAAACCTCAATCAGAACAATCTTCGCCTCAAAATTATTCTCCTCCTATGTCTCCTTCAATTTCCAGTATGATCAATATGATCAATTCTGGAGAAGAATTCAAACCAGATTACAAATATCTCAATAAAGAAGCTGAAGATTCATATCATAATTCAAAACGTAAATGGTATAAACAATTAGACAGAGATATTAATACTTCAAAAGGTGACGTCATCGCTGATCCATTTAATCGTGGACGTAATGACAAAGAACCTGTCAATACAGAAGATATTAATAAAATTTTTCAACAAAATAATTATTCAAATCAAATTCTTAAGACAATTGCTACACAGGTAGATCATATCTCTAATAATCTTCCCCAAAAATCAAAACCGTCAATATTTGATAATACAACAGCAAAACCTTTCTTTCAAACAAATGTTTTACCTCCCTGAAAGGAGATAGGAATAAAACTTAATAATAATACTGATTCAATTCTCAATAAAATTTCAACAAAGCTATCAGAAATAGGTACATCTGGTAGTAAAATCAATTGTGTTGAAAACAATAATATTCAAAATATTGCAAAAAATCCAGATACTGAGTCTCAAACTTCAAATTCTACTGACTCTGGTTCAGAATCAGAGGAAGAAGTCAATGTTATTGAAAACCCTTTTACAGATGACAAAACTCAAATTAATAGAATAAATAATAGAAGACAATTCAATAATCCAAATACTCGTAATTACTATCAGAGGCCTACGCCTGCTGATATTGGTTACGAAGAAAGAAATCAATTCAAAAGTACAAAATATGATATCCAATCTATAATTGAATGGAATATAGATGGCAAATCAGAATACGAAATCCTCAATACTTTACAAGAAATGGGTATGGCTAGAGCAGCCTACAAAATCAAGGAAATAATGAAGAAACTTCAACAGCATTAATTATTCAAGGCTTTACAGGCCAATTAAGAAATTGGTGGGATAAATCCATATCCCTCGAAACCAAAGTATCCATACTTAATGATGAAATTCATACTGAAGATGACAATGGTAACATTACTGCTCAAAATAATTCAGGTGAATTCCTTATAGTTACAATTTCAATGTATTTCATAGGAAATCCTAGTGAAGAATTTAGTTCCTCAAAAATCATCCTCACAAATCTCAAATGTCCGTCCTTAACCTACTATCGTTGGTATAAGGATGTATTCCTAACTCATGTTCTACGCCGAGAAGACTGTAATATGTCTTTTTGGAAGGAACGTTTCATATCGGGATTACCCCGACTTTTTGCTGAAAGAATATTTCAAAAATTAAAAGCTGCAGTAGGTTCAGAAGATATTCCTTTTGTAGACATGACCTTTGGTCAATTATTTGCATTTATCAAAAAATAAGGATTATCTTTATGTTCAGAACTCAAATTACAAGCCAAATACAAATCTGATAGAACTACGACTCGTAAAGAGTTAGGATCTTTCTGTTCAATGTTCAGTTTAATGAATATTGAACCTCCTTCAATACGTAAGAAAAAGAAAGAAAAAATATTTCAATCTTATAATAAATCTTCAAGATTTAAGACTCAAAAATATAAGAAAACTCATACTAACTCAAATACGTAAAATGTTGGAACTGTAACCAACCAGGTCACACGTCCAACAACTGTTTCAAAAAACCCAAGAAAACTCAAAAGAATCATAAAAAACAAAATATTAATGAATTATTTGATGATAATCCAAGTGATTCCAGTACATCAAATAAAGATGATACTGAATCAGAAAATGAACAACAACCTTCAAAAGGCATCTGCCACCTATGCGTAATTTCAAATAGTCAAGAAAGAAGCCTTTTCTCAATACCTACTCCAAAACAACATAGGCAATACCCTTCACCTATATTAGATAATCGTACAAAAATATTCATTATGTCAGTCGTTAATAATAGGTTAAAATTCATAGATCACTTAAGTCAGGCGCAAACAGGTCTTTGGCTCAGACCATATCATACATATTCACTTTTCCTTTATCTTTTCAAAATATTTCTTTTACTTAAATATTCCAATAGTACTCAAATCATCCCTTTAAATACCCCGTTCTTCAACAACAATTAAACCAAATAGGGAAATTTGAATCGCATCCAGTATGAAAAGTGAAAAACCATGAATGGGAAAAAGGACGAAGGTAGAAAGCTTTGAACCAGGCATTTTTGTAATCAATATAATTGAAAGAGGAAGGTTGAAAATTGACTGAAAATGAACGGGTTTATCCCACTGAGTATTGGAGATAACCTGTTTGATGATGCATTTGGAAAAGATGATTTCTCCTTTTGAACATTTTTTTTGTGGACAATTTCGACCGAGTCGGTGTCCACCAATATGAATTCATAAAAATTTTGAATTTTTTCAGGATTGTCGGCTTCCCAGTATTGAGAAGAGGGAAAACGACGACGGATGTAATCCTGTTTTTTGACACTTTGAGGGATCTCTGTGAAAGGGGCAAAACCGATGTTTTCGGACCACGGTTTAGTGATATATTTGAACTCATTTATTTTGAGGGGCTTGAGAAGTTTGAATCTGTTTTGAAGGGGTAGCCAGAACTGATTTGTAGGGTAATTCTGGGAGATTTTGAAGTGGACTATATCTATTATAATTTGAAGTGAGGGGAGGAAATTGACCCGTGGGTCTTTGAGTCGGTATTTTTGTAGGTGTGGATGGATGTAGTTGAACTAATTCTTTTGAAGGAGCTTTGGGCATTTCATAATCCCGTGCTGTTTGAATATTTTGCTTGTGTTTGGCAGGATCCATTTTCAGGATGACTGAGGTTTGTATAAAAAGATGATGGAGAGAGGAAACAATCTCAAGAAGATGTAGAATGTAATATGAAAGATTCCACAATACTTCCCAAAGATGTCAAAAAAGGTTTGGAGATCTTCTCTGCACACTCCTGCCTTCCTAATTTTCAAAAACCATTAAAATTTCATGCTGAATTCAAAGTTCCATGGATCTTTGCTTGGGACTTCGATTTCCAAAAACTATATCCAGATCCCGTACCTTTCTCCTTGGTGCGGATTCATAAGATCATTTGGTGGGGTAAATATGATACCCATTATTACAACGAACAATTCCTATCCACGGGACAAAAGCCCAAATTTTCATCCGAGACCAAAAAACAAAAGAATCCTGTTCAAACCACCACCCAAACAGCCCAAACATCCAAAGTCGATGCTGATCCTACTAAAAAAACCTTCTGGGAGCAATTCAAAATGACCCAGAATTTCAAAATCGTCTCTTTGAATTTATGTCTCAGTGTTCTTCAAAAGCTGCAAAATCAGAAGAATCGGTCTCGTCCGATCCCTACGGAGGACCTGCTTCACAAGATCCTTTGATTTTTAAAATCAAGGGAAGTTTTAAAAAAAATAAAAAAAAATATTTATATCCTTTGGCCAGAAGTTTCCCGGTGAAACGAGTGCCATTCTTTTCATTATGCTTCATATATTTTGTGGCCGACAGTATCTTTTCAAAAATCGCGTGCAACCAACTAATGATCAAAAGACGACAAAATGACAGCTCAAAAGATGTGTCTGGTACAAGTCAACTTGCAAAAGAACAACTCAAAAGAAAAGTATCGTGCAACTCACCTCAAAAGAAGTGTATAATGGAAGACAGCTGTATTGGATTCCAGGGGAAGCTTTCAATTAGTTTTCAAATATATATAGATGATTGTTGTAACTAACGGGCAGAGCGAATTTAGGAGAGAAAAATATTCTGAGTTTGTATTCTGCTATCAACTGCTACAACTTTCTGCATTTCAATTGTAAGCTTTTTCAAGATCTTATAAAAGTTTTTATTTCAAGCTTATGTCTTCTGTCTTCACTTTATTTTATGATCCTGTTAAATTTTGGTATCAGAGCCATAGACTTAATGAACTTAGAAACTCTACATCTTAGATACTGTCAAGATTATCATAGATAACCTCTCAACCTTGTGTCTAGGTGATTGGAATTATGTTGGTAAGTTGTGATCCCGTTGGTAAGCCTGTGTCGGTGTTCCCGGTCTGCGTTCCCATACTACCTCACTGAAACATAAGCATTAAGATTAATCTGTTTTAATCAAGATGGCGTTAAGACTACGAAATCTATTTTCATTAGGATCTACCTCCAGATCCCAAAACATAGTTGAAAGTAGTTAAACTCATATGCCTATAGACTATTCAAACTGGACTATTCCTGAAGAACAAATCGAAAATATATATAAACTAGATTTTACAGATTTCAAAACTGCTTTTTTCTGTCAAAACTCATGAAGAAACTTTAAGTATTCAAGAAGATAGTCAAAGTATAACTCTTCTTAATAATTCAACAATACAAAAATATATTCAAAAGAATTATAGATATATTCATTTTGGTTTAGTTCAAGTAGCTATCAAACCTTTAGTTCATATTGGAGTTGACACTCCAGATCTCGCCTTGCGTGATAAAAGACTAAAGAGATATCAAACATCTCTTCTGTCGATGGTGCAAACCAATATCTGCAATGGCCCAATTTATTTCAATTGTTCTCCTAACTCTTCTGTGGATCTCACAGATCCCATGATTTAGATTCATTAATTTTAGATGTTCAAATTCAGGGAGATGAATTTTATCCCTGCAAAAACTTCGCAATTATGTACAGAGTCTACTTCAGACTTCTGTCTTCTCAAATAAATCCAAAGTTTAACAGACTGCCTGCTTCGAAAGAAGAGACAGTATTGTTGCAAATCGATGCAGAAAGGCCTACGGTCTTTACGCCCAAAAGACTCAAATGGAATGAAATAACCATTCCAGATCAATTCATAATTAATACTCCTCAAATTCCTAGAAACATAGAACGTAGAGATATTTCTCAAATAATAGAAGAAGAAGATGGCAAAATTACAATAAGATTTAATTCACATATTCAAAACATTAAAATTCCTAATTTACAAAAATCAACATCTTCGAGACACTCATTTTCGTCTGTCTCAAGAAATACTCAAAAATATGAATTTACAACACCTCTTCCTAAACCTCAATCAGAACACTCTTCTCCCCAAAATTATTCTCCTCCAATGTCTCCTTCAATTTCCAGTATGATTAATATGATCAGTTTTGGAAAAGAATTCAAACCCGATTATGAATATTTAAATAAAGAAGCTGAAGATTCATATCATGATTCAAAAAGAATATGGTACAAACAATTAGATAAAGAAATCAAAATAAAAATTGTTAATGCTTGGATAACCAAAATGAAAACAATAAGATCAAATATTCCTTTTTACACTTTCTTATCAATTTTCCTTTCGGCTGAAGGGATAACCAAAATGAAAACAATAAGATCAAATATTCCTTTTTACACTTTCTTATCAATTTTCCTTTCGGCTGAAGGGATTACTGATTATCAAAACCATTCTGCTATTCAAGTCAATACTACTCTTCATAAAAAATGGACGCTCAGTAATAATGAGACTGTTACAGCTGTTCATCCTCCTCTTCAAAAATTACAACTCAATACTTCAAAAGGTGACGTCATCGCTGATCCATTTAACCATGGACGTAATGACAAAGAACCTGTCAATACAGAAGATATTAATAAAATTTTTCAACAAAATAATTATTCAAATCAAATTCTTAAGACAATTGCTACACAGGTAGATCATATCTCTAATAATCTTCCCCGAAAATCAAAACCGTCAATTTTTGATAATTCAACAGCAAAACCTTTCTTTCAAACAAATGTTTTACTTCCTGGAAAGGAGATAGGAATAAAACTTAATAATAATACTGATTCAATTATCAATAAAATTTCAACAAAGCTATCAGAAATAGGTACATCTGGTAGTAAAATCAATTGTGTTGAAAACAATAATATTCAAAATATTGCAAAAAATCCAGATACTGAGTCTCAAACTTTAAATTCTCCTGACTCTGGTTCAGAATCAGAGGAAGAAGTCAATGTTATTGACAACCCTTTTACAGATGACGAAACTCAAATTAATAGAATAAATAATAGAAGACAATTCAATAATCCAAATACTCGTAATTACTATCAGAGGCCTACGCCTGCTGATATTGGTTACGAAGAAAGAAATAAATTCAAAAGTACAAAATATGATGGCCAATCTATTATTGAATGGAATATAGATGGAAAATCAGAATACTAAATCCTCAATACTTTACAAGAAATGGGTATGGCTCGAGCAGCCTACAAAATCAAAGGAAATAATGAAGAAACTTCAACAGCGTTAATTATTCAAGGATTTACAGGCCAATTAAGAAATTGGTGGGATAAATCCTTATCCCTCAAAGCAAAAGTATCCATACTTAATCATGAAATTCAAACTGAAGATGACAGTGGTAATATTACTGCTCAAAATGATTCAGGTGAATTCCTTATAGTTACAATTTCAATGTATTTCATAGGAAATCCCAGTGAAGAATTTCATTCTTCCAAAATAATCCTAACAAATCTCAAATTTCCGTCCTTAACTGACTATCGTTGGTATAAGGATGTATTCCTAACTCATGTTCTTCGCCGAGAAGACTGTAACATGTCTTTCTGGAAGGAACGTTTCATATCGGGATTACCCCGACTTTTCGCTGAAAGAATATTTCAAAAATTAAAAGCTACAGTAGGTTCAGAAGATATTCCTTTTGTAGACATGACCTTTGGTCAATTATTTGCATTTATAAAAAAAAAAGGATTATCTTTATGTTCAGAACTCAAATTACAAGCCAAATATAAATCTGATAGAACTACGACTTATAAAGAGTTAGAATCTTTCTGTTCAATGTTCGGTTTAATGAATATTGAACCTCCTTCAATACGTAAGAAAAAGAAAGAAAAAAGATTTCAATCTTATAATAAATCTTCAAGATTTAAGACTCAAAAATATAAGAAAACTCATACTAACTCAAATACGTTAAAATGTTGGAACTGTAACCAACCAGGTCACACGTCCAAAAACTGTTTCAAAAAACCCAAGAAAACTCAAAAGAATCATAAAAAACAAAATATTAATGAATTATTTGATGATATTCCAAGTGATTCCAGTACATCAAATAAAGATGATACTGAATCAGAAAATGAACAAAAACCTTCAAAAGGCATCTGCCACCTATGCGTAATTTCAAATAGTCAAGAAAGAAGCCTTTTCTCAATACCTACTCCAAAACAACATAGGCAATACCCTTCACCTATATTTGATAATCGTACAAAAATATTCATTATGTCAGTCGTTAATAATAGGTTAAAATTAATAGATCACTTAAGTCAGGCGCAAACAGGTCTTTGGCTCAGACCATATCATACATATTTACTTTTCCTTTATCTTTTCAAAATATTTCTTTTACTTAAATATTCCAATAGTACTCAAATCATCCCTTTAAATACCCCGTTCTTCAACAACAATTTTTCATATTACATTCTACATCTTCTTGAGATTGTTTCCTCTCTCCATCATCTTTTTATACAAACCTCAGTCATCCTGAAAATGGATCCTGCCAAACACAAGCAAAATATTCAAACAGCACGGGATTATGAAATGCCCAAAGCTCCTTCAAAAGAATTAGTTCAACTACATCCATCCACACCTACAACAATACCGACTCAAAGACCCACGGGTCAATTTCCTCCCCTTACTTATTCAAAAGTTTTATGAATTCATATTGGTGGACACGACTACGGTCGAAATTGTCCACAAAAAATGTTCAAAAGGAGAAATCATCTTCTCCAAATGCATCATCAAACAGGTGATCTCCAATACTCAGTGGGATAATGTATTCAAAACCCGTTCATTTTCAATCAATTTTCAACCTTCCTCTTTCAATTATATTGATTACAAAAATGCCTGGTTCAAAGCTTTCTACCTTCGTCCTTTTTCCCATTCATGGTTTTTCACTTTTCATAATGGATGCGATTCAAATTTCCCTATTTGGTTTCACGAGTGGTGGAAACAATGGGTTCCGACTCTTCAATTTTACCCCAGGAAGTCAAAAAAGGTTTAGAGGTTTTTTCAGAATCCTCTTGCCTTAATAATTTTCAAAAACCCCTCAAAATTCATGCTGAGTTCAAAGTTCCATGGATTTTTGCATGGGATTTTGATTTTCAAAAGCTTTACCCCGATCCAGTTCCTTTTTCACTGGTTCGTATTCATAAGATCAAATGGTGGGGCAAATACCAGACCCACCTCTGCAATGAACATGTTGTTCGAAATTTCATATCCACAGGTCAAAAACCCAAATATTCTTCAAATGAGAAGAAACCTGAAACTCCTGCTCAACAAACAACCCAAACATCTCAAAAGCCCAAAGAAACAGAGACTTTCTTTGACCAATTCAAAAATGACCCAGAGTTTCAAAATAAAATTTTTGAATTTATGGCTTCATGCTCTTCAAAGACTGCAAAATCAGAAGAATCGGTCTCTTCCGACCCTTTCGGTGGACCAAATGCTCAAGATCCTTTTGATTTTTAAATCATAAGGATGTTTTCAAAAAAAAAATTATATTTCTTTATCTTTCTGTTTTTCAAACATTGGCCAGAAGTTTCTCGGTGAAACGCGTGCCACACTCTCAAATGGCCAGAAGTTTCTCGGTGAAACGCGTGCCACCATTTTCAAATTGGCCGATATTATTATTAAAAATAGGCAAAAAGGCAGAAGATTCCTTTTCAAAGACGCGTGATAGTCGCGTGCAAGTTATGATCAAACAAAGACAGCTCAAAAGAAGACGTCTCAACAACCGCACTCAAAGATATCATGGCTGTGACACCCGAACCCAACGGGGCCACGAGAATTGGGTAAAGAAAAATTTTCGAATAAAAGAAGGGCTAAATGATAATTCGCTATAGACTGTATTTCCTATAAATTGAATGAAACAAAACAAACGACAATTTCAAAGACCAGCTGGTACATAACTTGCGCGCTAGCTGCTAAAAACATTTGCGGAAAAACAGTTTGTATTGATAATTGCAATTGCGATTACAACAGCTGATATTCTAAGTAAATATACAATCGCTGCTACTGATCTAATACAGTACAATCTAAATCAAAATGATACAACTAAGACACGGAAAACGTAGGCCTTGGATAAACACAACGCCACCCATCTGCTGGTTTCAAGTTTCACCTGCTGTTCCTCCACCAGTTGTCGTACCTGCACCATTTTAAAAACTAGTGAGCCTAAAGGCTCAGCAAGTAAAACCTGAGTAGTAACAATTTCATAAAACGCAGGCAGACCTCTGTTCAATACATATGTTAAGGAACTTCAATAAACAATGTCATTTTCGTAAACATTTCAGTAAACATTCAATGGCAGAAACAGGGGATGATAGCCCAGCTTCTCATTAATTTCAATATCATTTTCAGTTGATCATGGCATATAAGTTCTATGTGGTCCAATTTGCACTTTGATCAAAATGACTCCCGATATCAGTTTTAGCATATAGCTCATATGAAAGAGCAGTCGAAATCTAGACAACTGCTCACCCTTCTCCTTGGTGACCGTAACTATCTATGCCATAATCTAAAATAGCTTTTGTTCCTTAACAATCCTTTCTTTAAATATTCCTTGAAATTTCTGTAAATCATCGGGTTCCATCATTTTAAACACTTGCTTCCCATTTTAAAACTTCTCTGAGAATCGAATTCAACCTATGGAAACTTATCGTTAAAATGGAACTGGTTGAAAGAAAACCAGTCGCAAAGAATAGGGATCCAGTCGCAAGGTCTTTTAAACAATTGTAAAGTGAAGCGACGTCGTTAGCACATAAACCAGTCGCAAAGGAATAGTACCAGTCGAAAGACTAATACCAGCTAAATGAACAGTACCAGTCGCAACGAATAGGAATCAGTCGCAAGACAAGAATCCAGTCGCGAGGTCTTTTAAACAAATGTAAAGTGAAGCGATGTTGTTAGCACTTATACCAGTCGCTACAACCAGTCGCTACAACCAGTCGCAAGATAAGAAAACGCTAACATACAGAACCAGTCGCAACTAGAAAAAATATGAATTAAATGAAACGATGTCGTAGCGTGTCAACCAATCGTAGGAAAAATAGATATTGCAACTGCTGAATTAATAGGAATGCACCTGCTGGTGAATAGTGCATCTGCTGGAATTTACAAAAGACAATTGTAATATCAAAACAATAATTGCGCTACCAGCCGTCGCCTATTAAACCAGACTTTATACTGATTCAACTAGCAACTAATGATTACACAACCATTAAATCCCGATATTACAGCAGAAAGAAGAACATTCGTAAACATTATAACAATGCAGTTGCTGAATCTTAACAAGTAGATACAGCTGCTGGAACATAACTCGACATTTGTAACATCAAAACAACAACTTACGCCATCAGCCGTTGTCCATCAAACCATACCAATGATTCAACTAACAACTACCGATTACACAGTTATCAAATTCTGATACTGCGAGAAGAACATTCATAACATTACTTGAAATGAATTCGAATCTTCAGTACATTTAAAACATTCATAACTTTCTGGAAAACATACTGGAAGCATCATAAACATCAAAACATCATTTTCGAACCCATCTTTCTTTCCTTATCATGTCTAAATCATTTGGGACGTTACAATGGCGGACAAAGACAAAGACAAATGCTTTTCAAAAAGACATGCCCACTATCAAAAGATGTTCCCCATTATCAAAAGAAGACAAAGTTGCTGACTCAAAAGTTGGTTCTCATTTTCAAAGATTCCCATTATCAAAAGGCGTTCCCACTTTCAAAAGCTGATGACAAAGATGACAAAAGACGCATTATCAAAAGTTGATGAAGACTTAAAGCAAAAGCAGACGGTGACATTCCATCTACCAAGCTTGTCGAAGACTTCAAAGTTTTTCTTTATATATTCATTGTATTTTCATAAGTTAGACAGAGCGAATTTAGAGCGAGAAAATATTTTTATAAATCCTCTGAGTTTGTATCTGCGATCAATTCCTGTATCCAATCTCTGTAAGATTTCATTTTCATATTTATAAAATCAATCTGTTCTTTCATTCTGTTCTTGTTTTCACATCTGTTCTTGATCCCCGTCCTTCCAATATTTCTATTTCCATATGTTTTTTACGATCCTTGTTCTTATTTGGTATCAGAGCCATGAATTTAATGAACTTAGAGAGTATTCAACTTAGATTTGTTAAGAACTTTCAATAGAAATGTGACGCCCGAACCCAACGGGGCCACGAGAATTGGGTAAATAAAAATTTTCGAATAAAAGAAGGGCTAAATGATAATTCGCTATAGGCTGTATTTCCTATAACTTGAATGAAACAAAACAAACGACAATTTCAAAGACCAGCTGGTACCTAACTTGCGCGCTAGCTGCTAAAAACATTTGCGGAAAAACAGTTTGTATTGATAATTGCAATTGCGATTACAACAGCTGATATTCTAAGTAAATATACAACCGCTGCTACTGATCTAATACAGTACAATCTAAATCAAAATGATGCAACTAAGACACGGAAAACGTAGGCCTTAGATAAACAAAACGCCACCCATCTGCTGGTTTCAAGTTTCACCTGCTGTTCCTCCACCAGTTGTCGTACCTGCACCATTTTAAAAGCTAGTGAGCCTAAAGGCTCAGCAAGTAAAACCTGAGTAGTAACAATTTCATAAAACGCAGGCAGACCTCTGTTCAATACATATGTTAAGGAACTTCAATAAACAATGTCGTTTTCGTAAACATTTCAGTAAACATTCAATGGCAGAAACAGGGGATGATAGCCCAGCTTCTCATAAATTTCAATATCATTTTCAGTTGATCATGGCATATAAGTTCTATGTGGTCCAATTTGCACTTTGATCAAAATGACTCCCGATATCAGTTTTAGCATATAGCTCATATG